>KN182553.1:10569-25570 GCA_000164785.2 Choloepus hoffmanni | reverse complement strand
TAGGGATGGGGATAGGTTTAGGTTTAGGGGGGTTTGATGTTAGGGTTAGGGTTGGATTTTGTGGTTGAGTTTGGTTTGGGGTTGGTGTTGTGGTTGGCATTGGGTTTGGTTTTGGGATTCTTGTTAAGGTTAGGGTTAGTGTTGTGGTTGGCTTTGGGTTTGTGTTAGGGTTAGGGTTGTGGCTGGGTTTGGGGTTTGTGTTAGGGTTATGTATAAGTCTGGGATTGGGTTAGTTTTTGGATTAGGGTTAGGGTTAGGGTTATGGTTAGGGTAATGTTTAGGGTTAGGTTTAGGTTAAATGTTATGGTTGGGTTTGGGGTTATGTTTATGGTTGGGTTTTGGGATAAGGTTATGTTTAGGGTTACAGTTACAGTATGGGTTAGGTTTAGGTTTAGGGTTGGGATTGGGGTTGGGGTTTTGGTTGGGTTTGGGGTTCAGGTTAGGTTCAGGATTACGATTAGTGTTGGGTTTGTGGTTATGGTTAGAGTTAGATTTAGGTTTAGGCTTAGGGTTAGTGTTGGGGGTTAGTGTTGGTTTTGGAGTTTGCATTTGTGTTAGGGTTCATGTTAGGTTTGGGTTAGGTTTAGGTTTAGGGTTAGGGTTAGTGTAAGTGTTAGTTTTAGGAATAGGGATAGGGATAGAGATAAGTATTCAGATAAGGATAGAGTTGGGTTTAGGGTTATGTGCAGTGAAAGGGTTAGGGTTTAGTTTTAGGTTAGGGTTAGTGTTGAGTTTGGGGTTAGGGTTGGGTTAGGGTTAAGGTTAGTGTTAGAGTGTGGGTTAGGCTTGTGTTTGGGGTTGCAATTGGGTTTGGGTTTGTGGTTAGGATTAGTTTTAGTATTAGGGTTAGTGTTAGGGTTAGGCTAAGGTTTACTATTAAGGATAGGAAAAGGGAGAGGGATAGGCTTTCAGATAGGGTTAGGTTTAATGTAAGGGTTATGGTTAGTGAGTCTGGTAGGGATGGATATACAATTATAATTAGGATTAGGGCATAAATTAGGGTGTATTTTAGGGTTAGGATTAGGGCTAGTGTTGGAGTTAATGTTATAGTTGAGTTAAAGTTAGGTTTAGGGTTACATTTTTGTTTGGGGTTTGGGTTTTTGTGGGGTCAGTCTCGGGTTAGTCTTGGGGTTTATTGTTTGTGTTAGGTTTAGGGTTATGTTTGAGGTTGGTGTTGGTGTGGGGTTTGTGGTTCAGTTTAAGGTTAGGTTTAAGATTAGCATTAAGATTAGCATCAGGGTTAGTGTTAGGGTTCTGGTTGTGTTTGGGTTTTCAGTTTGGGTTAGAGTTAGGGTTGGGATTATTGTTAGGGTGTTAGTGTTAGGGATAGGGATAATGATAGGGATAAAGATAGGGATAGGGATAGGGATTCTGTTAGGGATCAGGTTAGGGTTAGGGTTATATTTTTGGATAGGGATAGGAATGGTTATTGGTTTAAGGCTAGGATTAGGGGTATGTTTAAGGATAGTGTTAGGGTTAGGTTTTGGATTGGGGTTGGGTTTGGGTTTGACATTGTTCTTGGGGTTAGGTTTAGGAGTAGGGTTAGTGTTAGTTTAAGGGTTTGGGTTAGGAATAGGTTTAGGGTTAGGGTTGGTTTTGGGTTGGGGTGAGGTTGGCATTGGTGTTGGAGTTAGGGTTAGCAATAGATTTATGGTTAGCATTAGTGTTATGTTAGGGGTAGATTTAGGGTTAGGGTGAGGTTTAGTGTTAGGGTTAATGTTAGCTTTCAGGTTAGGTTTAGAGTAAGTGTGAGGGTTAGGGGTAAGGGTAAGAATAGTTTTTGTAATAGGGATAGGGATTCACATAGTGATAGCATTAGCTTTATGGTTGTGATTAGGGATATGGATAAGTCTGGAGATAGTGTTAGGGTTAAATTTAGGGTTAGGGTTATGTTAGCATTAGGGTTAGGATTGGTTTGCATTGGTGTTGGTGTTGGTATGAGGTTGGGTTTAGGGTTAGGGTTAGGCTTAAGTTTAGGCTTAAGTTTAGTATTGATATTAAGTTTAGTTTATCTTAAGGGTCAGTATTAGGGATAGGGATAGGTATAGAGGTTCAGATGGAGATATGTTTAGGGTTAAGGTTTTGCTTAGAGATATGGGTATGGATGGGGAAACGGTTAGGATTAGAGTTACCATTAGGGTTATGGTTTGGGTTAGTATTAGTGTTAGGGTTAGGGTTGGGCTAATGGTTGGGTTGAGGTTAGGGTTTAGCTTAGGGTTAGGTTTAGGATTATGGTTAGGTTTAGATTTAGGGTTTGTTTATCATTAGTTTTGGGATTAGGTTTGCAGAAATGGTTAGAGTGAGGGTTACAGTTATTGTGGTTGTGGTTGTGGTTGTGGTTAGGTTTAGGGTTAGGATTAGGTTTTGTTTTGATTTGGCTTTGCATTTTGGGTTAGATTTAGGGTTAAGTTTATGTTTACTGTTCGGGTTAGGCTTGGGGTTTGTGTTCTGTTTGTGTTTTCGAAGGGTTGAGTATTAGAAATAGGGTTAGGTTTAGCATTACTGTTAGGGTTAAGGTTAGGGTTTGGGTTTAGGATTGGGGTTAGGGTTAGAGTTAGGGTTATGATTAGTTTTAGCTTTAGTATTATGGTTAAGGTAAAGTCTTGTGTTAGGGGTAATGATAGATGTAGGGATAGGGATAGAGATAAGGGTTCAGATAAGGATAGGCTTAAGTTTAGGGTTATGTTTAGGGATAAGGATGAGGATAGGGATAGTGTTAGAGTTAGGATTAGGGTTTGTGATAGGGTTAGGGTTGCTGTTAGGGTGAGGTTTATGCTTTGGGTTATGATTAGGGTTAGGTTTAGGATTAGGGTTAGGTTTAAGATTGTGTTTGGTGTCAGTGATAGGTTTGGGGTTTCAGTTTGTTTACAGTTAGGATTAGAGTTAGGGTTTGGGTTAGGGTGAGGATGGGGTTGGGATTGGGGTTGGGGTTAGAGTTAGGGTTAGGCTTAGGGTTGAAGTTAAGTTTATGGTTAGGGTTAGGATTAGTTTTGGGTTTGGAGTTAGAGTTAGGGTTGAGATTGGTTTGGGGTTTTGGTTGGTGTTAGGGTTAGGGTTAGGATTAGGGCTAGAGTTAAGTTTATGGTTAGCTTTCTGGTTTGGGTTGTAGCTGGAAGTTGTGTTTGGGTTAGGATTAGGTTTAAGGTTGGGTTAGTGTTAGGCTTGGGTTAATTTTATGCTAAGCATTGGTGTTAAGTATAGGGATAATGATAGGAATAGGGATAGGTGTAGGGATTCAGATAGGGATAGAGTTAGGTTTAGGGTTATGTTTAGGGATAGAGATAGGGATAGGGATGGGGATAGGGTTAAGGTTAGTGTAAGGCATAGGGTTAGTGTTCAGTTTAGTGTTCTGGTTGGGATTTTTGTTGGGTTTGTGTCTGGTTTAGGGTTAGGGTTAGGGTTAGGTTTGGGGTTGCATTTTGCATTGGGTTGTCCAGTTTGGGGTTATGTTTAGGGTTAAGTTTAGGGTTTTGCTTAAGGTTAGTTTTGGGGTTGGGTTTGTGGTTCAGGTTAGTGTTAGGTTTAGGGTTAGGTTTTGGGTGTGGGTTCATTTTGGAGATGGGGTTGGATTTGGGGTTATGGTTAGGTTTAGGGTTAGGTTTAAATTTAGGGTTAGGCTTCAGTTTGGCATTGGGATTGGAGTTTGGGTGGCAGTTTGGCTTCAAGTTAAAGTTAGGGTTAAGATTAGCATTAGGGTTGAAGTTAGGTTTGGTGTTGGGATTAGGGTTGGTTTTGGATTAAGTGTTAGTGTTAGTATTATGGTTCATCTTAGTGCTAGGGTTGGGTTTGGAGTTGGTGTTGGTTAGGGTTAGGGTTACAGTTATGGCTATTTTAGGGTTTGAGTTCAGGTTTTGTTTGGGGTTGGGGTTGGTTTTGGGGTTAGGGTTAGAGTTAGTGTTAGTTTTAGGTTAAAGTTTGGGGTGGAGTTAGGTTAAGGGATAGTGTAAGGTAAGGCTTAGGGTTAGTGTTTTTGGTTTGGGGTTGGGGTTTGGGTTGGATTACAGTTAGGGTTAGGGAAAGCTTTAGGGTTAGGTTACGGATAGGGCTATGGTTATGGTTAGGGATAAAGTTAATTTTATGATAAGGATTATTTTGGGGGACAGGTACAGAGATTAGTTTAGGGATAGGGATAGTGTTAGGGCTAGGGTTAGGGCTAGGTTTTGGGTTAGGTTTATGGTAAGGGTTTGGGCTAGGATTAGGGTTGGGTTTGGGGTTGGGTTTAGGGTTAGTGTTATGGTTAGGTTTTGGGTTAGGTTAGGGTTTGTTTTGGTTTGGGGTTGAATTTGGGGTTAGGGTTAGAGTTAGGTTTAGGTTTAGGATTAGGGTTAGTGTTAGTGCTAGGGTTGGGGTTGGGTTTATGTTTAGAGTCAGGGATAGTTTTAGGGTTGGTGTTAAGTTTAGGGTAAGGGTTAGGTTTTTGGTTTAGATTGGGGTTGGGTTTAAGGTGTGCATGTTAGAGTAAAGTTTAGGGATAGTTTTAAGGTTGGGGTTAAGGTTACATTTAGGGTTGGTTCTGGGTTGTGGTTAAGGTTAGGGTTAGTGTTATGATTATGGTTGTGTTTGGGTTTGGGGATGGGTTTGGTTTTAGGTTTAATGTTAAGATGAGGGTTATGATTGGGTTTGGGGTTGTGGTTGTGGTTGGGTTTAGGGTTAGGGTAAGATTAGTGTTAAGGTTAGGGTTAGGTTGAGGTTGACAGCTAGGGTTAGGGTTAGAGTTAGGTTCAGGTTAGCATTGGGTTTGGGTTTTGGAATGGGGTTGTATGAGGGTTAATGGTTGGGGTAGGGCTTGGGTTTGGGGTTAAAGTTAGGTTTAGGTTAAGGTTTAGGGTTTGGGTTAGATTTAGTGTTAGGTTTAGGGTTAGGATTAGGTTCATGTTGGTTGGGGTTTGGGCTTGTTTTAGGGTTAGGGTTAGTGTTAGGGTTTTATTAGGTTTAGGGTTTGCATAAGTGTTAGGCTAGGGTTAGGGAGAGAAATAGGGATTGGTGTAGGGATAGGGATTTGGATAGGAATAGAGTTAAGGTTAGTGATATGTTTAGGGAAAGGAAGAAGGATGGGTTATGTTTAAGGTTAGTGGTTACAGCTAGGATTAATGTTGGGGTTTTGTTATGGGTTATGGTTGTGGTTGGGTTTCTTTTAGTGTTAGGGTTGGTGTTTGGTTTAGGGTTTGGGTTGGGGTTAAGTATATGGCTAGATTTTTGGTAGGGTTAAGTTTAGGATTAGTGTTGGGGTTTGGTTTTGTTTTGGTGTTGGGTTTGGGTTTTGGTTTGGGGTTAGTGTTGCAGTTATGGTTAAGGTTGGGTTTAGGTTTAGGGATAGTGTTAGGGTTGGAGTTGGCTTTGGATTTTGGTTTGGTGTTAGGGTTAGGCTTAGGGTTAGTTTTGGTTTTAAGGTTAGATTTTAGGGTTATGGTGAGGGTGAGGGTAAGTGTTATGGTTAGTGTTAGGGTTAGGGCTGAGTTTGGTGTTAGATATAGGATTGGGTTCAGGGTTCCACTTATCGTTAGGGTTAGATTTACAGTTCAGGTTGGGTGGGGTTGGGGTTGGGATTGTGTTTCAGGTTTGGTTTAGCATTAGGGTTAAGGATAGGGTTATCATTACAGTCAAGGCTAGGGTTAGGTTTGAGTTTGTGGTTGGGGGTTTGAGTTTGGGCTTCGGTTAGGTTAGGATTTGGTTTAGTGTTAATGTTAGGGTTAGGGTAAGGTTTAGAATTAGGGTAAGTGTTAGTGTTAGGTGTAGGTATAGGGATAGGGATAAGGAGAGGGATAGGGATAGGGATAGGGGTTTGGGTAGAGAGATGGTTAGAGTTAGGTTTATGCTAAGGGTTAGTGTTAGGGATAAGGATAGTGATAGGAATAGGGATAGGGATAAAGATTATGACAGAGATAGGGTTATGTTTCAGTTTATGCTCAGAGATAGGGATGGGAATAGGTTTAGGGTTAGTGTAAGGCTTAGGATTAGTGTTAGGGTTAGGGTTTTGGTTGGGGTTTTGTTTGAGTTTGTGGTTAGTTTGTCATTAGGGTAAGGGTTGGGGTTTGGTTTAGGTTTGGGGTTGGTTTTGAGGTTGGGTTTGTGGTTAGGGATGGGTTTAAGTTTATGTGTAAGTTAGTGGTATGGTTGGGTTTGGGGTTGGTTTGGCTATGTGTTGTGTTAGGGATACTGTTAGGGATCGAGTTAGAGATAGGGATAAGGATAGTGTTAGTATAAGGGTTAGAGTTAGGTATAGGGATAAGGCTAGTGATATGTATAGGGATAGGGATTTGGAAAGGGATAGGTTTAGGGTTAGGGTTATGTTTAGGGATAAGGATAGGCAAGGGGATTGGGTTAGGATTAGGGAGTAGCATTAAGGTTAGGGTCAATGTCAAGTTTGGGGTGGGTGTTGGGATTGGGATTGGGTTTGTGGTTGGGGTTGGAATTCAGTTTAGGCTTAATTTTAGGGTTAGTCTTTGGTTTGGGTTAGTGTTGGGGTTGTGTTTGAGTTTTTGTTTCGTGTTAGGGTTAGGTTTAGGGTTAGGGTATGGGCTGGGGTTATGTTTAGTGTTAATTATAGGGTTAGCATTAGGGTTAATGTTAGGGTAAGTTTCAGGTTTAGGGTAGGTTTGGGTTTGGGTTTAGGTTTAAGTTTATGGATGGGGTTGGGTTTGGGATTAGTTTAATGTTAGGGTTAGGATTAGTGTTGAGTTTGGGTTGGGATTGTGGTTGGGTTTTTGTTTAAGGTTGTGGGTGGTTTTAGGGTTAGCTTTGAGGTAAGTGTTAGGTTTGGGGTTGTGTTTGGTGTTAGGTTTATGGTTATTGTTGTGGTTAGGATTGGGTTTTCATTGTCCTTGGGGTAAGGGTTAGGTTTAAGTTTAGGGTTAGGTCTAGTTTAAGTGTTATGGTTAAGGTTAGAGTTAGGTTGTGGTCAGTTTAGGGTTTGAGTTTGTGCATTGGTTTGTGGTTGGGTTTGTGTTTGTGTTTGTGTTTGGGATTGGCATTATGTTTATATTAAGGTTTAGTGTCTGGGCTAGAGTTTGTGATATGATTAATGTTTGGTTCTGGTCAGTTCAGATTTGTGTTTGTGTTAGGGTTAGGATAGGGTTAGGATTAGGGTAAGCACTAGATTTAGGGATAGGAATAGAAATAGGGATAGGTATAGGGAAACAAATTTAGGATGGGGTAGGGTTAGGGTTAAGTTTATGTTTAAGGAAAGGTATAGGTATGGGTTAGGTTTAGGTTTAGTTTTTTGGGTTAGGGTTAGATTTATGGTTAAGTTTAATGTTAAGGTTAGGTTTAGAGTTGGATTTGGGTTAAGGATAATTTTAGGGTTGGGTTTAGGTCTAGGGTTAGGGTTGAGTTAAGGGTTAGAGTTAGGGATAGGAATAAGAACAGGGATAGTGTTAAGGCTAGGGTTATGTATAGGGATAAGTATAGGGAAGGGGATAGGTTTAGGATTAAGGATTAGTTGTACAAGTGATTTCACCCATTTTACAGATGAACAACAGAAAGCAGAGCTCAAGATCACACAGATCTGAGGAAACGAATCCTGTTCCCTAAATGGGACTCAGAATCAGTGCTCTTGTTCTTTTGTCTGGCTGAAGTGTTGTGAACATATTACCATATTTGCTCATGTTTATCCCTTCTTTTAAGTATTTCTTACATGCCTAACCTCTTTGAGTATCAAAAAATAAAAATTTCCCCATCTCAGTTCTCTTCCAGCTCTAAAATGCTCCTTATTGGCCAAGCAATATTCTTCAAGTTGAACATACTCACCATTTGGGAAGATAAAAGCACGAAATTAAGAGGTGTGCAGTAGAGTCAGTGTACTGATTGGGGAAGTCTGAACTTACTCTTCTTATGTCTAGCATCTTCTCATCTTTTCCTTCCACAAGAATCTTCCTCCTTCTTCCTCTGAAGTATGATTTGATGGTGATTTATCCTTTGGGTTGGTCAATATTGGGTATAGAGTACTTGTTTAGACTCATCATCCTGGGAAAATGATAGATTTGAAAATTAAAAGGAAAACAGATCAGCTTTCACTTTCTTTTCCATAAAAAGAGTTTTAATGAAATATAATTCACACCCACACAATTCACTCATTTAAATAGTTTTAGTATATTCACAGAGTGGTACATCTGTCAACACAATCAATTTTAGAACATTTTCTTCACCCCAGAAAGAAACCTTGTACCCAGTAGCATTCTGCATTTCCCCCAAAAACTCTCTGCGCTAGACAACCACAAATATACTTTCTCCATGCATTTGCATATTCTTGGCATTTGATATAATTGGATCATGCAATTTGTGACCCTTGTAACTGGCTTGTTCTACTTATCATAATGTTTTCTGGTTCATCCATGTTGTAGCTTGCATCAATACTTCATTTATTTTTATACCCAAATAATATTTCATTGTATTGAAATACCACATTTGTTTACCCATTCATCAGTTGATGGGCAATTGTACTGTTTCCTGTTTGGAGCTATTATAAGTAATGCTCCTATTTACATCTTTGCACAAGTGTTTGTGTGGAGATACATTTCCATGCCATTTGGGCATATATGAGAGTAGAATTGTTGGGTCATAAGATTACCCTATGTTTAACTTTTTGAAGAACTAACATAGTGTTATCCAAAGTGATTTTCCTTTTTTATGCTCCTGCCAGAATTGAATGTCAGTTTCAAAACTCTACATTCTCACCAAGATTTATCTGTTTATTAAACTGTAGCCATATCATGGGTGAATGTTAGTTAGGGTTATCCAGAGAAGGAGAACAACAGGATATGTGTGTGTGTGTGTGTGTGTGTGTGTGTGTGTGTGTGTGTGTGTGTGTGTGTGTGTGAGGCAGGCAAGTTGGGATACTGAAGGGCCAGCAAAGGAGGTAAATTTTGGGAAACTGATATTCAAATCTTGAGTGTGAATTTCTTAAGGTAAACTGGGATGCTGGAAATTCAATTAAGAGTTGATGGAGCAGACTGGGAGCCTCCCTACACAGCCCTGCAGCCCAGAACCACCCTGGGAGGAAGACATTCACCTGTAACATAGCACAGTCATCCCTCAACAGAGGACCAGGGTGTGCATGGCCTGGAAAAGGGACACACTCACAAGTCTCAGGAGCCATACACCAATACCAAAGACTTGTGGGTCAGAGGCAGAGACAAACAGTGGCAGGACTGAGCTGAAGGATTACACTATTGCAGCAGTTTAAATCTCCAGGCACAACAGGGAGATTTGATTGTTAAAGCCAACCCCCTCCCTGATGGCCCAGACACACACCCCATACACAGGGCAGGCAGGCAGGCAACACCAACTACACATGCAATCTTGTTACACCAATTGGACCACACAAGACTCACCCCCCCCCACTCACCACAAAGACAAAGCAGGGGAGAACTGGCTTGAGGGAACAGGTGGCTTGTGGATGCCACCTGCTGGTTAGTTAGAGAAAGTGTACTTCACAAAGCTGTAGATATGACAAATTAGAGATAAGGATTTCAATTGGTCTACAAATCTTAAAAGAACCCTATCAAGTTAAGCAAATGCCAAGAGGCCAAAAACAACAGAAAATTTTAAAGTATATGAAAAAACCAGATGATATGGATAACCCAAGACCAAGCACCCAAATCAAAATATCAGAGGAGACACAGCACCTGGAGCAATTAATCAAAGAACTAAAGATGAATGATGAGACCATGGCACAGGATATAAAGGACATCAAGAAGACCCTAGAAGAGCATAGAGAAGAAATTGCAAGAGTACATAAAAAAAAGATGACCTTATGGAAATTAAAGAAACTGTTGACCAAATTAAAAAGATTCTGGATACTCATAGTACAAGACTAGAGGAAGTTCAACAATGAATCAGTGATCTGGAAGATGACAGAATGGAAAGTGAAAGAACAAAAGAAAGAATGGGAAAAAATAAAAAATAATTGAAATGAACCTCAGGGATATGATAGATAATATAAAACATCCAATTATAAGAATCATTGGTATTCCGGAAGGGGAAGAGAAGTGTAAAGGTCTCGGAAGAACATTCAAAGAAACTGTTGGGGAAAGCTTCCCAAATCTTCTAAACACCATAAATACACATATCATAGATGCCAAGCAAACTCCAAATAGATTAAATACTAATAAACAAACTCCAAGACATATTCTGATCACACTGTCAAATATGTAAGAGAAAGAGCAAGTTCTGAAAGCAGCAAGAGAAAAGCAATTCACCACATACAAAAGAAACAGTATAAAACTAAGTAGTGACTCCTTAGTAGCCACCATGGAAGTGAGAAGGCAGTGGCATGACATTCAAAATTTCTGAATGAGAAAAATTTCCAAAAAAGAATACTTTATTCAGCAAAGCTCTCCTTTAAATATGAGGGAGAGGTTAAATTTTTCACAGACAAACAAATGCTGAGAAAATATGCTAACAAGAGACCTGCTCTACTGGAGATACTAAAGGGAGGCCTACAGACAAACAAAGAAAAGAGAGAGAGACATGGGGAAAGGCTCAGTACTTAAGAGATTCAGTATGGGTACATTAAAGGATAATAAGAGATAGAGGGAAACAATATATATGACAAACATAACCAAAGGATAAGATGGCTGATTCAAGAAATGTCATCATGGTTATAATGTTGAATGTAAATGGATTAAACTCCACAATTAAAAGATATGGATTTGCAGAATGGATAAAAAAATGAAACATCAATGTGTTGCATACAAGAGACTCATCTTAGACACAGGGACACAAAGAAATTAGTGAAAGGATGGAAAAAATATTTCATGCAAGCTACAGCCAAAAGAAAGCAGGTGTAGCAATATTAATCTCAGATAAAATAGACTTTAAATTCAAGGATGTTATGAGAGACAAAGAAGGCCACTGCATACTAATAAAAGGAACAACTGAACAAGAAGAAATAACAATCATAAATGTTTATGCACCCAATCAAGATGCCACAAAATACATGAGAGAAACACTGGCAAAACTAAAGGAAGCAATTGATGTTTCCACAATAATTGTGGGAGACTTCAACACATCGCTCACCCCTATAAATGGATCAACCAGACAGAAGACCAATAAGGAAATTGAAAACCTAAACAATCTGATAAATGAATTTGATTTAACAGACAAATATAGAACATAACATCCAAAATCACCAGGATACACATTCTTCTTTAGTGCTTATAGGACTTTCTCCAGAATAGATCATGTGCTGGGACATAAAACAAGGCTCAATAAATTTAAAAAGATTGAAATTATTCAAAGCACATTCACTGACCACAATAGGATACAATTAGAAGTAAATAACCATCAGAGATTTAGAAAATTCACAAATACCTGGAGGTTAAACAACACATTCCTAAACAATCAGTGGGTTAAAGAAGAAATAGCAAGATAAATTGCTAAATATATAGAGACAAATGAAAATGAAAACACAACATACCAAACCCTATGGGATGCAGCAAAAGTGGTACTGAGGAGGAAATTTATAGCATTAAATGCATATATTAAAAAGTAAGAAAGAGCCCAAATCAAAGAACTAATGAATCAACCAAAGAAACAAGAAAATGAACAGCAAACCAATACTAAACCAAGTAGAAGAAAAGAAATAACAAGGATTAAAGCAGAAATAAATGACATAGAGAACAAAAAAACAACAGAGAGGATAAATAACACCAAAAGTTGGTTCTTTGAAAAGATCAACAAGATTGACAAGCCCCTAGCTAGACTGACAAAATCAAAAAGAGAGAAGACCCATATAAACAAAATAATGAATGGGAAAGGTGACATTACTGTGGATCCCAAAGAAATTAAAAAAATTATAAGAGGATACTATGAACAACTGTATGGCAACAAACTGGATAATGTAGAGGAAATGGACAATTTCCTGCAAACATATGAACAACCTACACTCACCAGAAAAGAAACAGAAGACCTCAACCAACCAATCACAAGCAAAGAGATCCAATCAGTCATCAAAAATCTTCCCACAAATAAATGCCCAGGGCCAGATGGCTTCACAGGGGAATTCTAGCATAATTTCCAAAAAGAACTGACACCAATCTTACTTAAACTCTTTCAAAACATTTGAAGAAAATGGAACACTACATAACCCATTTTATGAAGCTAACATCAATCTAATACCAAAACCAGGCAAAGATGCTGCAAGAAAGGAAAACTACCAGCCAACCTCCCTAATGAATATAGATGAAAAATCTTCAACCAAATACTTGCAAATCAAATCCAAAGACACATTAAAAAAATCATACACCATGACCAATTGGGGTTCATTCCAGGCATGCAAGGATGGTTCAACATAAGAAAATCAATCAATGTATTACAAAACATTAAGAAATCAAAAGGGAAAAATCAAATGATCATCTCAATAGATGCTGAAAAAGCATTGGACAAAATCCAACATCCGTTTTTGATAAAAAACATTTCAAAAGTTAAGAATTGAAGGAAACTTCCTCAATATGTTACAGAGCATATATGAAAACCCACAGCCAGCATAGTATCCATGTTGAGAGACTGAAAGCCTTCCCTCTAAGATCTGAAACAAGACAAGGATGCCCGCTGTCACCACTGTTATTCAACATTCTGCTGGAAGTGCTAACCAGGGCAATCCAGCAAGATAAAGAAATAAAAGGCATCCAAATTGGAAAGGAAGAAGTAAAACTGTCATTGTTTGCAGATGATATGATTTTATATCTGGAAAACCCTGAGAAATCGATGATACAGCTACTAGAGCTAATAAACAAATTTACAAAATAGCAGGATACAAGATTAATGCATACAGGTCAGCAATGTTCCTATATGCTAGAAATGAACAAACTGAAGACACACTCAAGAAAAAGATACCATTTTCAATAGCAACTAAAAAAGTCAAGTACCTAGGAATAAACTTAACTAAAGATGTAAAAGACCTATACAAAGAAAACTACACAACTCCATTAAAAGAAATAGAAGGGGACCTTAAAAGATGGAAAAATATTCCATGTTCATGGATAGGAAGGCTAAATGTCATTAAGATGTCAATTCTACCCAAACTCATCTACAGATTCAATGCAATCCCAATCAAAATTCCAACAACCTACTTTGCAGACTTGGAAAAGCTAGTTATCAAATTTATTTGGAAAGAGAAGATGCCTTGAACTGCTAGACACTCTAAAAAAAATGAAGTGGGAGGACTTACACTCCTTGACTTTGAAGCTTATTATAAAGCCAAAGTTTGCAAAACAGCATGGTACTGGCACAAATATAGACATATTAATCAATGGAATTGACTTGAGAATTTGGAGATAGACCCTCAGATCTAAGGCCGACTGATCTTTGATAAGGCCCCAAAGTCACTGAACTGTGTCATAACAGTCTTTTCAAAAAATGGGCTGGGAGAGTTGGATATCAATATCCAAAAGAATGAAAGATGACCCCTACTTCACACCCTACACATAAATTAATTCAAAATGGATCAAAGATCTCAATATAAAAGTACTATAAAACTCCCAGAAGATAATGTAGGGAAACATCTTCAAGACCTTGTATTAGGTGGTCACTTCCTAGAATTTACACCTAAAGCACAAGCAGCAAAAGAAAAAATAGATAAATGGGAACTCCTCCAGCTTAGAAGTTTCTGTACCTCAAAGGAATTTCTCAAAAAGGTAAAGAAGCAGCCAACTCAATGGGAAAAATTTTTGGAAACCATGTATCTTACAAAAGACTGATATCTTGTGTATAAAGAAATCCTACAAGTCAATGATGATAGTACAGACAGCCCAATTATAAAATGGGCAAAAGATATGAAAAGACAGTTCTCTGAAGAGGAAATACAAATGGCCAAGAAACACATGAAAAAATGTTCAGCTTCACTAGCTACTAGAGAGATGCAAATTAAGATCCAATGAGAAGAGGCGGGGCAAGATGTCAGACTGGTGAGCTGTATGTTTTAGTTACTCCTCCAGGAAGGTAGGTAGAAAGCCAGGAACTGCGTGGACTGGACACCACAGAGCAATCTGTGTTTGGGCATACTTCATACAACACTCATGAAAAGGTGGAACTGCTGAGATCAGCAAAATCTGTAAGTTTTTGCGGCCAGGGGACCCGCGCCCCTCCCTGCCAGGCTCAGTCCCGGGGGAGGAGGGGCTGTCAGCTCCGGGAAGGAGAAGGGAGAACTGCAGTGGCAGCCCTTATTGGAAACTCATTCTACTGATACAAACTCCAACCATAGATAGACGGAGACCAGACACCAGAGAATCTGAGAGCAGCCAGCCCAGCAGAGAGGAGACAGGCATAGAAAAAAAAACAACAACACGAAAAACTCCAAAATAAAAGCAGAGGATTTTTGGAGTTCTGATGAACACAGAAAGGGGAAGGGCGGAGCTCAGGCTTTGAGGCGCATATGCAAATCCCGAAGAAAAGCTGATCTCTCTGCCCTGTGGACCTTTCCTTAATGGCCCTGGTTGCTTTGTCTCTTAGCATTTCAATAACCCATTAGATCCCTGAGGAGGGCCCTTTTTTTTTTTTTAATCCTTTTTACTTTTTCTAAAACAATTACTCTAAGAAGCCCAATACAGAAAGCTTCAAAGACTTGCTATTTGGGCAGGTCAAGTCAAGAGCAGAACTAGGAGAGCTCTGAGACAAAACGCAATAATCCAGTGGCTGAGAAAATTCACTAAACACCACAACTTCCCAAGAAAAGGGGGGTGTCCGCTCACAGCCATCATCCTGGTGGACAGGAAACACTTCTGCCCATCGCCAACCTCATAGCCCAGAACTGCCCCAGACAACCCAGTGTGATGGAAGTGCTTCAAATAACAGGCACACACCACAAAACTGGGCGTGGACATTAGCCTTCCCTGCAACCTCAGCTGATTGTCCCAGAGTTGGGAAGGTAGAGCAGTGTGAATTAACAAAGCCCTATTCAGCCATCATTTCAGCAGACTGGGAGCCTCCCTACACAGCCCAGCAGCCCAGAACTGCCCTGGGGGGACGGCACTCACCTGTGACATAGCACAGTCATCCCTCAACA
>KN182552.1:19309-60386 GCA_000164785.2 Choloepus hoffmanni | reverse complement strand
GAAAGCAGTCATGTGGAACTCTGCAAAAGCAGTATGCTGCAACAGGTTCTGAAAATTAAGTAGAATACAGCATTCATTGACTTCTATGTGTTTCCCGGGGCTAAAAACAACTTTTTTGAAAGTAGTAACTTGGGAGTCTGCGAAAGCAGTATGTTACACACCTCTGAAAATTAAGTTCAATACAGCTTTCAATTACTTCTATATGTTTTCCATGGGCTGATAAACAACTTTTTTGAAAGCAGTCACTTGGAACTTTGCGAAAGCAGTATGTTGCACAGTTCTGAAAAATAAGTTGAATACAGCTTTCATTCACTTATATGTGTTTTCCCTGGACTGAAAAACAGCGTTTCTGAAAGCAGTCACTTGGAGTTCTGCGAAAGCAGTATGTTACACAGTTGTGAAAGCTAAGTTGAATACAGCTTTCATTGTTTTCTACATGTTTTCCCTGGGCTGAAAGACATCTTTTTTGAAAGCAGTAACTTGGAACTCTGTGAAAGCTTTACGTTACACAGTTCTCAAAACTAAGTTGAATACAGCTTTCAATGACATCTATGTGTTTTTCCTGTGTTGGAAAACAACTTTTTTGAAAGCAGTCACTTGGAATTCTGCGAAAGCAGCATGTTACACCGTTCTGAAAACTAAGTTGAATACAGCTTTCATTGACTTCTATGGGTTTTACCTGGGCTTAGAAACAACTTTTTTGAAAGCATTGACTTGGAACTCTGCGAAAGCAGTATGTTACACAGTTCTGAAAACCATGTTGAATACAGCTTTCTTTGACTTCTGTGTGTCTTCCATGGGCTTTAAAGCAACTCTATTGAAAGCAGTTACTTGAAACTGTGCAAACGCAGTATGTTACATGGTTCTGGAAACTAAGTTCAATACAGCTTTCATTGACTTCCATGTGTCTTCCCTGGGCTGAAAAATAACCTTTTTAAAGCAGTCACTTGGAAAACTGTGAAAGCAGTACGTTACACAGTTCTGAAAACTAAGCTGAATACACATTGCATTGACTTGTATGTGTTTTCCGATGGATAAAAAACAAGTTCTTTGAAAGCAGTCATGTGGAAATCTGCAAAAGCGCTGTTACAAAGTTCTGAAAGTTAAGTTGAATACAGCTTTCATTGATTTCTATGTGCTTTCCCTGGGATGAAATACAATGTTTTTGATAGCATTCACTTGGATCTCTGTGAAAGCCGTATGTTTGACAGTTCTGAAAACTTAGTTGAATACAGCTTTCACTGACCTCTGTGTATTTTACCTGGGCTGAAATACAACTGTTTTGAAAGCAGTCCCTTGGCGCTCTGCAAAAGCAATTGGTTAGACAGTTCTGAAAACTAAGTTGAATACAGCATTCATTGACTTCTACATGTTATCCCTGGGCAGAAAACCATTTTTTGAAAGCAGTCGCTTGGATCTCTGCAAGAGCAGTATGTTACACAGTTCTGAAAAATAAGTTGAATACAGCCTTCATTGACTTCTACGTGTTGTCCCTGTGCTGAAAAGCATTTTTTTTTCAAAGCTGTCACTGGGATATCTGTGAAAGCTGTATGTTACACAGTTCTGAAAAATAAGATGAATACAGCTTTCTTTAACTTCTATGGGTTTTCCTAGGGCTGAAAAACACGTTTTTGAATGCAGTCACTAGGAACTCTGTGAAAGCAGTATGTTACACAGTTCTCAAAACTAAGATGAATTCATCTTTCATTGACTTCTATGGGTTTTCCCTGGGCTGAAAGGAAGCTTTTATGAAAGAAGTCACTTGGAACTCTGTGAAAGCAGTATGTTACACAGTTCTGAAAACTAAACTGAATACACCTTGCATTGACTTCTATGTGTTTTGCCTGGGCTGCGAAAAAACCTTTTTAAAGCAGTCACTTGCTAATCTGCGAAAGCAGTATGTTACACAGTGCTGAAAACAAAGAAGTGTACAGCTTTCATTCACTTCTGTGTGTTATACGTGGGCATAATAACTACTTTTTTGAAAGCAGTTACTTAGAACTCTGCGAAAGCAGTATGTTACACACTTCTGAAAACTATGTTGAAAACAGCTTTCATTGACTTCAATGTGTTTGCGGGGGCAGAAAAACCACTTTTTTGAAAGCTGTCACCTGGAACTCTGTGGAAGGAATATGTTACATAGTTCTGAAAACTAAGTTGAATACAGCTTCCCTTCACTTCCATGTGTTTTCCCTGGGCTGAAAAACAACTTTTTTGAAAGCAGTCACTTGGAACTCTATGATAGCAGTATGTTACACAGTAGTGAAAAGTGAGTTGAATACAGCATTCATTGTCTTCTATGTGTTTTCCCTGGGCTGGAAATGAGCTCTTTTGAAAGCAGTCACTAGGAACTCTGCAAAAGCAGTATGTTACACAGTTCTGAAAACTAAGTTGATTACAGCTTTCATTGACTTTTATATGTTTTCCCTGGGCTGAAAACCTTTTTTGAAAGCAGTCAGTTAGAAACCTGCCAAAGCAGTATGTTACACAGTTTTGAAAACTAAGTTGAATACACCTTTCATTGACTTCTATGTGTCTTTCCTGTGCTAAAATCTTTTATGAAAGCAGTCACTTTGAACTGTGCAAATGCAGCATGTTACACAGTTGTGAAAACTAAGTTGAATACAGCTTTCATTGACTTATTTGTGTCTTCCCTGGGCTGAAAAACAGCTTTTTTTGACAGCAGTCACTTGGAGCTCTGCGAAAGTAGAATGTTACACAGTTCTGAAATCTGCTTTGAATACAGCTTTCATTGATTTCCATGTGTTTTCCCTGGGCTGAAAAACAACTTTTTCGAAAGCAGACATGTGGAACTCTGTGAACCAGTATGTTACACAGTTCTGAAAACTAAGCTGAATACAGCTTTCTGTGACTTCTATGTGTTTTCCCTCGGCTGAGAAACATCTTTCTTGAAAGCAGTCACTTGTAAACCTGTGAAAGCAGTATGTTACCCTGTTCTGAAAACTAAGTTGAATACGGCTTTCATTGACTTCTATGTGTTTTCCATTGGATGAATAACAACTTTTTGGAACGGAGTCACTTGGAAGTCTGTGAAAGCAGTATGTTACACAGTTCTGAAAACTAAGTAGTATGGATCTTTCATTGAGTTCTATGTGTTTTCCCTGTGTTGAAAAACAACTTTTTGAAAGAAGTCCCCTGGAACTCTGTGATACCAGTATACTACACAGTTCTGAAAACTAAGTTGATTAAAGCTTTCTTTGACTTCTATGTGGTTTCCCTGGGCTGAAAAACAACTTTTTTGGAAGCAGTCACTTGCAAATCTGCGAAAGCAGTATTTTATACAGTTCTGGAAACTAAGTTGAATACAGCTTTCATTGAAATCTATGTGTTCTCCCCGGTTTGAAAAACAAGATTTTTTAAAGCAGTCACTTTGACTCTGCGAAAGCAGCATGTTACACTGTTCTGAAAACTAAGGTGAATACAGCTTTCATTTACTTCTATATGTTTAATGTAGGCTGAAAAAAAGCTTTTTTTGTATGCAGTCACTTGGAAATGAGCAAACGCAGTATGTTACACGTTCTGAAAAGTAAGCTGATTACAGCTTTCATTGACTTCTTTGTGTTTTCCCTGGGCTGAAACACAACTGTTTTGAAAGCAGTCACTTGGAGTTCTGTGAAAGTAGTATGTTACACAGTTCTGAAAACTAAATATAACACAGCTTTCATTGACTTCTAGGGTTTTTCCCTCAGCTGGAAAACAACTTTTTTAAAAGCAGTCAATTGGAGCTCTGCGAAAGCAGTATCCTACACAGTTCTGAAAACAAAGTTGAATACAGCTTTCATTCACTTCTACGTGTATTCCCTGGGTTTAAAAACAACTTTTTTGAAAACACTCACCTGGAATTCTGTGAAAGCATTATGTTATACAGTTCAGAAAACTAAGCTGATTACAGCTTTCATTCACTTCTATGTGATTTCCTTGAGCTGAAAAACAACTTTTTTGAAAGCAGTCACTTGGTACCGTGTGAGAGCAGTATGTTACACAGTTCTGAAAACTAAGTTGAATACAGCTTTCATTGTCTTTATTGTGTTTTCCCTGGGCTGAAAAACAACTTCTTTGAAAGAAGTCACTTGGAAGTCTCCGAAAGCAGTGTGTTACACACTTCCGAAAACTAAGTTGAATACAGCTTTCTTTTACTTCTTTATGTTTCCATGGGCGGAAAAACAGCTTTTTTGAAAGCAGTGCCTTGGAACTCTGTGAAAGCAGTATGTTACACAGTTCAGAAAGCTAAGTTGAGCACAACTTTCATTGAAATCTATGTGTTCTCCCCGGTTTGAAAATCAGCTTTTTTGAAAGCAGTCACTTGGACTCTACCAAAGCAGCATGTTACACTGTCCTGAAAACTGAGTTGAATAGAGATTTCCATGACTTCAATTTGTTTGCGGGGGCAGAAAAACCACTTTTTTGAAAGCAGTCACATGGAAATCTGTGGAAGGATTTTGTAACACAGTTCTGAAAACTAAGTTGAATACAGCTTTCATTGACTTCTATGCTTTTCCTGGGCTGAAAAACCATTTTCTTGAAGCCGTCACTTGGAAACCTGCCAAAGCAGTGTCTTACACAGTTCTGAAAACTAAGTTGAATACAGCTTTCATTGATTTCTACGTGCATTCCCCAGGATGAAAAACAACTTTTTTGATAGCAGTCACTTGGAACCCTGTGAAAGCAGTATGTTACACAGTTCTGAAAACTAAGTTCCTTACAGATTTCTTTGACTTATATGTGTTCCCCTGGGCTGAAAAACAACCTCTTTGGAAAGCAATCTCTTGGAAACCTTTGAAAGAAATATGTTACAAACTTCTGGAAACTAAGTTGTATACATCTTTCATTAACTTCTACGTGTATTCCCTGGGCTGAAAAACATCTTCTTTAAAAGCAGTCACTAGAAACTCTGTGAAAGCTGTATGTTACAGCATTCTGAAAACCAAGTGGACTACAAGTTTCCTTGTCTTCTGTGTGTTTTCCCTGGGCTGAATAACAACTTTTTTCAAAGCGTTCACTTGGAATTGTGGGAAAGCAGTATGTTACACAGTGCTGAAAAGTAAGTTGAATTCAGCTTTCATTGAATTCTATGTGTCTTCCTTGGGGTGAAAAACAACTTTTTTGAAAGCAGTCACTTGGAACCATGCAAACGCAGTATGTTACACAGTTCTGAAAACTAAGTTGAATACAGCTTTCATTGATGTCTTTGTGCCTTCCTTGTGCTGAAAAACAACTTTTATGATTGCAGTCACTTGGAGCTCTGCAAAAGTACTATGTTACACAGTTCTGAAAACTAAGTTGAATACACCTTTCATTGACTTCTGTGTGTTTTCCCAGGGTTGAAATACAACTTTATAGAAAGCAGTCACTTGGAAATCTGCCAAGCAGTATGTTACACAGTTCTGAATACCAAGATAAATACAGCTTTTGTTGACTTCTCTGTGTTTTTCCTGGGTGGAATAACAAGTTTTTTAAAGCTGTCACATGGAGCTCTGTGAAAGCAGAATGTTACACTGTTCTGAATACTAAGTTTATTAAAGCTTTCATTGACTCTTATGTGTCTTTCAAGGGTTGAAAAACTTCTTTGAAAGCAGCCACTTGGAACTGTTGAAATGCAGTATGTTACACAGTTGTGAAAGCAAAGTTGAATACAGCTTTCATTGACTTATTTGTGTCTTCCCTGTGGTGAAAAACAACCTTTTTAAAGGACTCACTTGGAGCTCTGTGAAAGTAGTATGTTACACAATTCTGAAAACTAAGATGTATACAGCTTTCATTGACTTCTGTGTGTTTTCCCTAGGCTGAAAACCAACTTTTTTGAAAGCAGTCACTTGGAAACCTGTGAAAACAGTGACTTACACACTTCTGAAAACTAAGTTGTATACAGCTTTCATTGACTTCTATGTGTTTTCCCTATGCTGAAAAACAAAATTTATTAAAAGCTGTCACTTGGAACTATGCGAAAGCAGTATGCTTACACTGTTCTGAAATCTAAGTGCAATACAAATTTCATTGACTTCTGTGTGTTTTCCCTGGGCTGTAAAACAACTTTTTTCAGAGCAGTCACTTGGAACTCTGCAAAAGCTGTATGTTACACAGTTCTGAAAACCAAGTTGAATACAGCTTTCATTGACTTTGAAGTGTTTTCCATGGGCTGAAAATCTATTTGGAATACAGTCACTTTGATCCTTGTGAAAGCAGTATGTTACACACTTCTGAAAACTAAGTTGAATACAACTTTCTTTGACTTCTATGTGTTTTCCCTGGGCTGAAAAACAACCTTTATGAAAGCAGTCACTTAGAACTCCATGAAAGCAGTATGTTACACAGTTTTGAAATGTAAGTTGAATACAGCTTTCATTGACTTCTGTGTGTTTTCCCTGGGTTGAAGAACAACTTTTTTGAAACAAGTCGCTTGGAACCCTGAGAAAGCAGTATGTTGCACAGTTCTGAAAGCTTAGTTGAATACAGCTTTCATTGACTTGTAAATGTGTCCCTGGGCTGAAAAACAACTTTTTTGAAAGAAGTCACTTGGAACTGTGCGAAAGCAGTCTGTTACACAGTTCTGAAATCTACGTTGAATACAGCTTTCATTGATGTCTATGTGTTTTCCCCAGGATGAAAATCCACTTGATTGAATGCCATCACTTGGAACTCTGGAAAGCAGTATGTTACAGAGTTCTGAAAACTAGGATGATACAGATTTCATTGACTTCTATGAGTTTTCCATGGGCTGAAAAACAACTTGATTGAATGCCATCTCTTGGAACTCTGCAAATGCAGTATGTTATGCAGTTCTGAAAACTAAAATGAATACAGCTTTCATTGACATCGATCTGTTATCCATGGGCTGAAAAGCAAATTTTTGGAAAGCAGTCTCTTGGAACTTTGTGAAAGCCGTATGCTACACAGTTCAGAAAACTAACTTGAATACAGCTTTCATTGCCATCGATGTGTTTCCCCTGGGCTGAAAAACAACTTTTTGGAAAGCAGTCACTCAGAAACTTTGAAAGCAGCATGTTATGCAGTTTTGAATACTAACTTGAATACAGCTTTCATTGACTTGAATGTGTTTTCCCTGGGATGAAAAGCAACTTTTATGAAAACAGTCACTTGGAACTCTATGAAAGTTGTATGTTACACAGTTCTGAAATCTAAGTTGAATATAGCTTTCATTGATGCATATGTGTTTTCCCCTGGATGTAAAAGAACTTTTTTGCGAGAAGTTACTTGGAAATCTGCATAAGCAGAATGTTACAGAATTCTGTAATCTAAGTTGAATTCAGTTTTCCTTGACTTCTGTGTGTTTTCCCTGGGCTGAAAAACAACTTTATTGAAAGCAGTCACATGGAACTCTGCAAAAGCAGAATGTTACACAGTTCTGAAAACAAAGTTGAATACAGCTTTCATTGACTCACATGTGTTTTCCCTGGGTTGAAAAAGAACTTTTTTGATAGCAGTCCATTGGATATCTGCAACAGCACTATGTTACACAGTTCTGAAAACTAAGTTGTTTACAGCTTTCATTGACTTCTATGAGTTTTACCTGGGCTGAAAAACAACTTTATTGAATGCCATCACTTGGAACTCTGTGAAAGAATTATGTTACACAGTTCTGAAAACAAGGCTGATACAGCTTTCATTGACTTCTATGTGTTTTCCCCAGGTTGAGAAACAAAATTTTTGAATGCAGTCACTTGGAAACCTGCGAAAACAGTATGTTACACAGTTCTGAAAACTAAGTTGAATATATCTTTCTTTGATTTCTATTTGTTTTCCCTGTGCTGAAAAACATCTTTTTCGTGTGCCGTCACTTGTAACTCTATGAAGGCTGTATGTTAGTCAGTTCTGTCAACTAAGTTGAATACAGATAGGATTGACTGCTATGGGTTTTCCCTGGGAAGAAAAACAACTTTTTTGAAAGCAATCACTTGGAACCCTGCAAAAGCAGTATGTTACACAGTTGTGAAAACTAAGTTGATTACAGCTTTCGTTGTCTTCTATGTGTTTTCCCTGGGCTGAAAAACAACTTTTTTGAAAGCTGTCAGTTGGAACTCTGCCAAAGCCTTATGTTACACAGTTCAGAAATCTAAGTTGAATGCAGCTTTCATTGACTTCTATGTGTTTTCCCTGAGCTGAAAAACAGCTTTTCCGAATGCCTTCACTTCAAAATCTGCGAAAGCACTGTGTTACACAGTTCTGACAACTAAGTTGTATACAGCTTTCATTGAATTTTAGGTGTTTTTCACAGGTTGAAAAAGAACTTTTTGCAAAGCAGTCACTTGGAAATCTTTGAAAGACGTGTGTTACACAGCTGTGAAATCTAAGTTGAATACAGCTTTCATTGAATTCTATGTGTTTTCCCTGGGCTGAAAAACAAGTTTTTGAAAGCATTCACTTGGAATTGTGTAAACACAGTATGTTACACAGTTCTGAAAACCAAGTTGGATACAGCTTTCATTGACTTACATGTGTTTTCCCTGGGTTGAAAAACAACTTTTTGAAAGGAGTCTGTTGGAGATCTGCAGAAGCAGTATGTCACAGTTCTGAAAACTAAGTTGTTCACAGCTTTCATCGATTTCTATGAGTTTTCCTTGGGCTGTAAAACAACTTTATTGAATGCCATCACTTGGAACTTTGCAAAAGCATTATGTTACACAGTTCTGGAAACAAGGCTGTTACAGCTTTCGTTGACTTCAAAGTATTTTCCCTGGGCTGAAAAACATCTTTTTTGAATGCCATCACTTGGAACTCTGCGAAAGCAGTATGTTACACACTTCTGAGAACTAAGCTGAATAGAGCTTTCTTTGATTTCTATGTGTTTTCCCCAGGTTGAAAAGCAAAATTTTTGTATGCAGTCACTTGGAGTCCTGTGAAAACAGTATGTTACACAGTTCTCAAAACTAAGTTGAATACAGCTTTAATTGACTTCTATTTGTTTTCCCTTGCTGAAAAACAACTTTTTCGTATGCCGTCACTTGAAACTCTGCGAAAGCAGTATGTTAGTCATTTCTGTGAACTAAGTTGAATACAGATTTCATTGACTGCTATGGGTTTTCCCTGGGATGAAAAACAACTTTTTTCAAAGTAGTCACTTAGAACCCTGCAAAAGCAGTATGTTACACACTTCTGAAAACTAAGTTGAATACAGCTTTCAGTGACTTCTATGTCTTTTCCCTGTTCTGAAAGCAATTTTTTTCAAAGCAGTCTCTCGGAACTCTGCAAAAGCAGTATGTTGCAGAGTTCTGAAAACTAAGTTGAATACAGCGTTGTTTCATTTCTAGGTGTTTTCCCTGATCTGAAAAACAACTTTTCTGAAAGCATTCACTTGGAACTCTGAGAAAACATTATGTTACACAATTCTGAAAACAGTTGAATACAAATTCCATTCACTTCTATGTGTTTTCCCTGGGCTGAAAAACACCTGTTTTGAAAGCAGTCACTTGGAACACTGCGAAACCAGTATCTTACACAATTCTGAAAACTAAGTTGAATACAGATTTCATTGACTTTTATGTGTTTTCCCATGGCTGAAAATCAACTTTTTTTAATGCCGTCACTTGGAATTCTGCAAAAGCAGTATGTTACACAGTTCAGAAAACTACGTTGAATACAACTTTCATTGAATTGTATGTGTTTTCCCTGGGCAGAAAACAGCTTTTTTAAAAGAAGTCACTTGGAACTCTGCCAAATCACTATGTTACACAGTTTTGAAATCTAAGTGTAATACAGCTTTCATTGACTTCTTTGTGTTTTCTCTGGGCCAAAAAAGAACATTTTCAAAGCAGTCACATCAAACTCTGTGAGAGCAGTATGTTACACAGTTCTGAAAACTAAGTTGAATACAGTCTTCATTGACTTCTATGTGTTTCCCTGGGCTGAAAAACAACTTTTTTGTATGCGTTCCCCTGAAACTCAGTGAAAGCAGTATGTTACACTCTTCTGAAAAGTAAGATGAATAGAGCTTTCATTGACTTCTATGTGCTTTCCCTGGTTTGAGAAACAAATTTTTTGAAAGCATTCACTTGGAGCTCTGTGAAAGCAACATGTTACACAGTTTTTAAAACTAAGTTGAATACAGCTTGGATTCACTTCTTTGTGTTTTCCCTGGGTTGAAGAACAACTTTTTAAAAAACAGTCAGTTGGAAGTCTGCAAAAGAAGTATGTTTCACAGTTCTGAAAACTAAGTTAAATACAGCTCTCTTTGATTTATATGTGTTTTCCCTGGGCCAAAATATAACTTTTTTAAAGCAGTCACTTTGAGCTCTGCGAAAGCAGAATGATACACAGTTCTGAATACTAGGTTGATTACAGCTTTCATTGACTGCTGTGTTTTCTCTGGGCCGAAAAAGAACTTTTTTAAAGCAGTCTTCATTGACTTCTATGTGTTTCTCTGGGCTGAAAAACAACTTTTTTGAATACAGTTCCTTGAATCACAGTGAAAGCACTATGTCACACTCTTCTGAAAACAAAGTTGAATAGAGCTTTCATTGATTTCTATGTGTTTTCTCTGGGCTGAAAAACAAATTTTTTGAAAGCATTCACTTGGAACTGTGCAAAAATAGTATCCTATACCATTCCAAAAGCTAAGTTGATTACTGCTCTCTTTGATTTTTATGTGTTTTACCTGGGTTGAAAAACAACTTTTTTGAAAGCAGTCACTTGGTTCTCTACGAAAGCAGTATGTTACACAGTTCTGAAAAGTGAGTAGTATAGACCTTTCATTGAGTTCTATGTGTTTTCCCTGGGCTGAAAAACAACTTTTTTGAAAGTAGTCACTTGGAACTCTGCAAAAGCAGTATGTAACACGGTTCTGAAAACTAAGTGGAATACAGTTTTCATTGACTTCTATGGGTTTTCCCTAGTCTGAAAAACCACTTTTGTGAAAGCAGTCACTTGGAACTCTGCGAAAGCAGTATGTTACACAGTTTTGAAAACTAAGTTGAATACAGTCTTCATTGACTTCTATGTGTTTTCCTGGGTGGAAAAAGAGCTTTTTTGAATGCAGTCACTTGGAACTCCGTGAAAGCAGTATGTTACACTCTTCTGAACACTAAGTTGAACACAGGTTTCATTGACTTTTATGTGTTTTACCCGGGTTGAAAAACAACTTTTTTGAAAGCAGTCACTTGGAACTCTGTGAAAGAGGTATGTTACAAAGTTTTGAAAACTAAGTTGCATACAGCTTTCATTGAAATCTATGTGCTTCACCCAGCTTGAAATGCACCTTTTTTGAAAGCACTCACATGGACTCTCCAAAGCACCATGTTACACTTTTCTGAAAACTAATTTGAATACAACTTTCATTGACCTCAAAGTGTTTTCCCTGGGATGAAAGCATCCTTTTTGAAAGCAGTCACTTGGAACTCTGTGAAATCAGTATGTTACACAGTTCTGAAATCTAAGTGGAATGCAGCTTTCATTGACTTCTTTGTGTTTTCTCTGGGCTGAAAAAGGACTTTTTTAAAGCAGTCACATCAAAATCTGTGAAAGCAGTATGTTACAAAGTTCTGTAAACTAAGTTGAATACAGTCTTCATTGATTTCTATGTGTTTCCCTGGGCTGAAAAACAACTTTTTTGAATGCAGTCCCTTGAAACTCATTGAAATCAGTATGTCACACTCTTCTGAAAACTGAGTTGAATGGAGCTTTCATTGACTTCTATGTGTTCTCCCTGGGCTGAAAAACAAATTTTATGAAAGCATTCACTTGGAACTCTGCAAAAATAGTATCTTACACTGTTCTGCAAGCTAAGTTGAATACTGCTCTCTTTGAATTTTATGTGTTTTACACGGGTTGAAAAACAACTTTTTTGAAAGCAGTCACTTGGTACTCTATGAAAGCAGTATGTTACACAGTTCTGAAAACTGAGTTGTATAGACCTTTCATTGGCTTCTATGTGTTTTCCCTGGGCTGAAAAACAACTTTTTTGAAAGCAGTCTCTTGGAACTCTGCAAAAGCAGTATGTTACAGAGTTCTTAAAACTAATGTGAATACAGCTTTAATTCACTTCTTTGTGTTTTCCCTGGGTAGAAAAACAACTTTTAGAAAGCAGTCAGTTGGAAGTCTGTGAAAGAATTGTTTCACAGTTCTGAAAACTAAGTTAAATACAGCTCTCATTGACTTATATGTGTTTTCCCTGGGCCAAAATATTACTTTTTTAAAACAGTCCCTTTGAGCTCTGCTAAAGCAGAATGCTACACAGTTCTGAATACAAAGCTGATTACAGCTTTCATTGACTTCTATGTGTTTTCCCTGGGCTGAAAAATAACTTTTTTGAAAGCAGTCACTTGGAACTCTGTGAAAGCAGAATGTTACACAGTTCTGAAAACTAAGTGGAATACAGCTTTCATTGACTTCTGTGTGTTTTACCTGGGCCAAAATAGAACTTTTTTAAAGCATTGACTTGGAATTCTGTGAAAGCAGTATGTTACACTCTTCTGAAAACTAAGTTCAATAGAGCTTTCATTGACTTCTATGTGTTTTTCCAGGGCTGAAAAACAAATTTTTTGAAAGCAGTCCCTTGGAACTCTGCAAAAAGTATATTACACTGTTCTGAAAACTAAGTTGAAAATAGCTTTCATTAACTTTCATGTGTTTTACCCAGCTTGAAAAACAACTTTTTTGAAACCAGTCACTTGGAACTCTGTGAAAGAGGCACGTTACAAAGTTTTGAAAACTATGTTGAATACAGCTTTCATTGAAATCTATGTGTTTTCCCTGGGTTGAAATGCAACTTTTCTGAACGCGGTCACTTGGACTCTCCAAAACAGGATGTTACACTGTTCTGAAAACTAAGTTGAATACAACTTTCATTGACTTCAAAGTGTTTTCCATGGGATGAAAACATCTTTTTTAAAAACAGTCACTTGGAACTCTGCGATATCAGTATGTTACACAGTTCTGAAATCTATTAGGAATATAGCTTTCTTTGACTTCGTTGTGTTTTCTCTGAGCCGAAAAAGAACTTTTTTAAAGCAGTCACATCAAACTCTGTGAAAGCAGTATGTTACACATTTCTGTAAACTAAGTTAAATTCACCATTCATTGACTTCTGTCTGTTTTCCCTGGGCAGAAAAACAAGTTTTCAGAACTGTGTAACATAGTGCTTTTGCAGAGTTCCAAGTGACTGCTTTCAAAAAAGAGTTTTTCTGCCTAGGAAAAACACCTAGAAGTCAATGAAATCTGTATTCTAGTTACAGTTCAGAACTCTGCAACAAACTGCTTTCACAGCGTTCAAAGTGACTGCTTTCACAATAGGTGTTTTACAGCCCAGGGAAAACACAGAGAAGTAAATGAAAGCTGTATTCAACTTAGTATTCTGAACTGTGTAACATACTGCTTTCACAGAGTTCCAAGTGACAGATTTCAGAAAAGTTCATTTTCATCCCAGGGAAAACACATAGATATCAATGAAAGATGTATTTAACTTAGTTTTCCGAACTGTGAAACATACTGCTTTCGCAGATTTGCAAGTGACTGCTTTCATAAAAGTTGTTTTTCAGCCCAAGGAAAACACATAGAAGTTAAAGAAAGCTATATTCAACTTAGTTTTCAGAACTTTGTAACATAGTGCTTTCGCAGAGTTCCAAGTGTCTGCTTTCAAAAAACTGATTTTTCTGCCCCCGGAAACACATAGAAGTCAATGAAAGCTATATTCGACTATGTTTTCAGAACTGTCTAATATACTGCTTTCGCAGACTTCCAAGTTACTGCTTTCAAAAAGTTGTTTTTCAGCATGGGGAAGACACATAGAAGTCAATGAAAGCTGTATTCAAGTCAGTTTTCCAAACAATGTAACATACTTCTTTAAAAGAGTTCCAAGTGACTGCTTTCAAAAGACTTGTTTTTCAGCCCAAGGAAAACACGTAGAGGTGAATGAAAGCTGTATTCCACTTAGTTTCTAGAACTGTGTAGCATAGTGCTTTCGCAGCTTTCCAAGTAACTGCTTTCAATAAAGTTGTTTTTCAGCCCAGGGAAAACACACAGAAGTCAATGAAAGCTGTCTTCAAATTTGTTTTCAGAACTGTGTAACATAATGCTTTTGCACAGTTCCACATGACTTCTTTCAAAAAAGTTTTTTTTTCATCCCAGGGAAAACACAGAGAAGTCAATGAGAGCTGTATTAAACTCAGTTTTGAGAAGATGTGTAAGATACTGTTTTTGCAGAGTTCTACATAACTGCTATCAAAATTTGTTTTTCAGCCCTGCAAAATCACATAGAAGTCAATGAAAGCTGTGCTCAACTTACTTCAGAACTGTGTAACTTACAGCTTTTGCAGAATTTCAAGTCAGAGCTTTCAAAAAAGTTTTTTCCATGCCATGGAAAACACATAGAACTCAATGAGTGCTGCATTCAACTTAGTTTTCATAGCTGTGTAACATACTGTTTTCCCAGAGTTCCAAGTGACTACTTTCAAAAAAGTTGTTTTTCATCCCAGGGAAAACACATAGAAGTCAAAGGAAGCTGCATTCATCTTAGATTTCAGAACTGCATAACATAATGCTTTCACAGAATTCCAAGTGACTGCTTTCAAAAAAGGTGTTTTTGAGCCAAGGGAAAACACCAAAAAGTCAATGAAAGCTGTATTCCACTTAATTTTCAGAACTGTTTAATATACTGCTTTCACAGAGTTCCAAGAGAATGCTGTCAGAAAGGTTGTTTTTCATCCAAGGGAAAACACATAGAATTTAAAGAAAGCTATATTCAACTAAGTTTTCAGAACTGTGAAACATGCTGCTTTCTGAGAGTTCCAAAGCACTGCTTTTGAAAAAGTTTTTCAGCACAGTGAAAACACGTAGAAGCCAGCGAAAGCTGTATTCAACTTAGTTTTCAGAACTGTGAAACATACTGCTTTCGCAGAGTTCCATGTGACTGCTTTCAAAATAGTTGTTTTCAGGCCAGGGAAAACACATAGAAGTGAATGAAAGATGTATTCAACTTCTTTCTCAGAACTGTGTAACATACTGCTTTCACAGAATTCCATGTGACTGCTTTCAAAAAAGTTGTTTTTCATCCCAGGCAAAACAGATAGAAGTCAATGAAAACTGTATTCAACTTAGTTTTCAGAACTGTGTAACAATATCCTCTTCCAGAGTTCCACGTGACTGCTTTCAAAAAAGATGTTTTTCATCCCAGAGAAAACAAATTGTTGTCAATGAAAGGTGTATTCAAATTAGATTTCAGGCCTGTGAAACATACTGCTTTCACAGATTTCCAAGTGTGTGGTATCAAAAAAAGTTGTTTTTCAGCCCAGGAAAAACCCATAAAAGTCAAGGAAAGTTGTATTCAAATTAGTTTTCCGGACTGTGTAACATAATGCTTTCACAGAGTTCCACATGACTGCTTTCAAAAAAGTTGTTTTTCAGCCCAGGGAAAACACATAGAAGTCAATGAAAGCTGTATTCAACTTAGTTTTCAGAACTGTGCAACATACAGCTTTCACAGAGTTCCACGTGACTGCTTTCTTAAAAGCTGTTTTTCAGCACAGGGAAAACATAGAAGTCAATGAAAGCTGTATTCAACTTAGTTTTCAGAACTGTGTAACATAATTCTTTCACAGATTTCCTAATGGCAACTTTCAAAAAAGTTGTTTTTCATCCCAGGGAAACCACTTAGAAGTAAATGAAAGCTGTATACAACTTAGTTTAGAGAACTGTGTAATTTACAGCTTTCGCAGGGTTCCCAGTAACTGCTTTCAAAAAAGATGTTCATCAGCCAAGGGAAAACAGATAGAAGTCAATGAAAAATGTATTCCACTTAGTTTTCAGAACTGTGTAACTTTCTGCTTTTGCAGATTTCCAAGTGGCTGCTTTCAAAAAAGTTATTTTTCATCCCAAGGAAAATACATAGATGTCAAAGAAAAAGGAATTCTACTTAGTTTTCACAACTGTGTAACATACTGCTTTTGCACAGTTACAAGTGTCTGCTTTCAAAAAAGTTGTTTTTCAGCCCAGGGTAAACACATAGAGGTCAAAGAAAGCTGTATTCAATTTAGTTTTCAGAACTGTGTAACATCCTGCTTTCAAAGACTTCCTCATGACTGCTTTCAAAAGAGTTGTTTTTCAGCCCAGGGAAAACAGATAGAAGTCAATGAAAGCTCTTTTCAACTTAGATTTCAGAACTGTATAACAATTTCCTATTTCAGAGTTCCACGTGACTGCTTGCAAAAAAGATGTTTCTGAGCCCAGAGAAAACACATAGTAGTCAATGAAAGCTGTATTCAACTTAGTTTTCAGAGAGGTGTAACATAATGCTTTCACAGAGTTCCGAGTGACTGCATTCAAAAAAGTTGTTTTCCGCCCAGGGAAAACACTTAGTAGTCAATGAAAGCTGTATTCAACTTAGCTTTCAGAACTGTGTGACATAATATCACTGCACAGTTCCAAGTGACAGATTTCAAATATCTTGTTTTTCAGCAGTGGGAAAACAGATAGAAGTCAATGAAATCTGTATTCAGCCTAGTATTCAGAACTGCATAACATACTGCTTTCACAGAGTTCCAATAAACTGCTTTCAAAAAGTTGTTTTTCAGCCCAGGAAAACACATAGAAGTCAATGAAGGCTGTATTCAACTTAGTTTTCTCAACATTGCAAGATACTGCTTTTGCAGATCTCCTAGTGACTGCCTTCAAAAATGTTGTTTCTAGCCCAGGGAAACAACATACTTGAGAATGAAAGCTGTATTCATCTTAGTTTCCAGAACTGTGTAACATACTGCTTTTGCAGAGTTAAAAGTGACTGCTTTCAAAAAATTGTTTTTCAGCCCAGGGAAATCACATAGAAGTCCATGAAAGCTGTATTCAACTTAGTTTCAAGAAGTGTGTAACATACTGCTTTCACACAGTTCCAAGTGTCTGCTTTCAGAAAAGATGTTTTTCAACCCAGGGAGAACACATAGAAGTCAATGAAAGCTGTATTCAACCTAGTTTTCATAACTATTCAACATTCTGTTTTCACACATTTCCAATTGAGTGCATTCAAAAAAGGTGTTTTGCACCCCAGGGAAAAAACATAGAAGTCAATGAAAGCTGTATTCACCTTAGTGTTTAGAACTGCGTAACATACTACTGTCACTGATTTCCAAGTGACTGCTTTAAAAAAGTTGTTTTTCAGCCCAGGAAAAACACATATAAATCAATGATAGGTGTATTCATCTCAGTTTTCAGAACTGTGCATCATACAGTTTTCACAGAGTTGCAAGTGACTGCTTTCAAAAAGGTTATTTTTCAGCCTGAGGAAAACAAATAGAAGTCAATGAAACCTGTATTCAACTTAGTTCTCAGAGCTGTGTAACATACTGCTTCCCACAGTTCTAAGTGACTGCTTTCAAAAAAGCTGTTTTTCAACCCGGGGAAAACACATAGAAGTCAATGAAAGCTGGGTTCAATGTAGTTTTCAGAACTGTGTAACATACTGCTTTAGCAGACTTCCAAGTGACTGCTTTCAAAAGAATTGTTTTTCAACCCATGGAAAACACATAGAAGTCAATGAAAGCTGTATTCCACTTAGTTTTCAGAACTATGTAACATAAAGCTTTCACAGAGTTCCAAGACACTGCTTTCAAAAAACTTGTTTTTCAGCGCAGGGAAAACACGTAGAAGTCAATGAAACCTGTATTCAACTTAGATTTCAGAATTGTGTAACATACTGCTTTTGAAGAGTTCCAAGTGACTGCTTACAAAAAAGTTGTTTTTCAGCCCAGGGAATACACATAGAATTCAATTAAATCTGTATTCAACTTGGTTTTCAGAACTGTGTAACATACTGCATTCACAGAGTTCCAAGTGACTGTTCTCAAAAAAGTTGTGTTTCAGCCCAAGGAAAACACACAGAAGTCAATGAAGGCTGTATGCAACTTAGGTTTCAGAGCTGTGCAACATAATACTTTCACAGATCTCCAAGTAACTGCTTTCAAAAAGTTGCTTTTCAGCCCTGGGAAAACACATAGAAATTAATCAAAGCTGTATTCCACTTTGTTTTCAGAACTATGTAACATACTGCTTTCAGAGAGTTCCAATTGACTGCTTTCAAAAAACTTGTTTTTCAACGCAGGGTAATCACATATAAGTCAATGAAATCTGTATTAAACTTAGTTTTCAGAACTGTGTAACATACTGCTTTCACAGAGTTCCGAGTGACTGCTTTCAAAAAAGTTGTCTTTCAGCCCAGGGAAAACAGATAGAAATCAATGACAGTTATATTCACCTTAGTTTTCAGAGCTGTGCAACATACTGTTTTTGCAGAGTTCCAACAGACTGCTTTTAAAAATGTTCTTTTTCAGTCCAAGGAAAACAAATACAAGTCAATGAAAGGTGTATTTAACTTAATTTTCAGAACTGTGTAACATACTACTTTTGCAGAGTTGAAACTAACTGCTTTCAAAAAAGTTGTTTTTCAGTACAGGAAAGACACATAGAAATCAATGATAGGTGTATTCAACTTCGTTTTTAGAACTGTGCAACAAACAGTTTTCACAGAATTCCAAGTGACTGCTTTCAAAAACGTTGATTTTCAGCCCGGTAAAGCAAATAGAAGTCAATGAAAGCTGTATTCAATTTAGTTTTCAGAACTGTTTAACATACGCCTTTTGCAGAGTTCCAAGTGACTGCCTCCAAAAAAGTTTTTTTTCAGCCCTGGAAAACACATAAGAATCAATGATATGTGTATTCAACTTAGTTTTCAGAACTGTGCAACATACTGCTTTCACAGAATTCCATGTGACTGCTTTCAAAAAAGTTGTTTTTCAGCCAAGGGAAAACCCATAGAAGTCAATGAAAGCTGTATTCAACACTGGAAACCTGCGAAAGCAGTATGTTACACAGTTCTGAAAGGTAAGTTGAATGCAGCGCTCATTGACCTCTATGTGGTTACCCTGGGCTGAAAAACACTTTTTTGAAACCAGTCACTTGGAACTCTGTGAAAGCAGTATGTTACACAGTTCTGACAACTGTGTTGATTACTGCTTTCATTGACTTCTACGTGTTTTCCCTGAGCTGTAAAATAACTTTTTTGAAAGCAGTCACTTGGAGCTCTGCGAAAGTAGTATGTTACACAGTTCTGAAAAGTAAGTTGAATCCACTTTTCACTGACTTCTATGTGTTTTCCCTGAGCTGAAAAACAACTTTTCTGAAAGCAGTCACTTGGAACTCTGTGAAAGCTGTATGTTACACAGTTTTGGGAATTAAGTTGAATACAGCTTTTATTGTCTTCTATGTGTTTTCCCTGGGCTGAAAAACAACATTCTTGAAAGCAGTCACATGGAATGCAGTGGAAGGAGTATGTTACACAGTTATGAAAGCTAAGTTGAATACAGCTTTCATGGACTCCTAAGTGTTTTCCCAGGGCTGAAAAACAACTATTTTGAAAGCAGCCACTTGGAACTCTGCAAAAGCAGTGTGTTAAACAGTTCTGAAAACTAAGCTGAATACAGCTTTCATTGACTTCTATGTGTTTTCCCTGGGCTGAAAAACAAACTTTGAAAGCAGTCGCTTGGAACTCTGTAAAACCAGAAAGTTACACAGTTCTGAAAACTAAGCTGAATACACCTTGCATTGACTTCCAGGTGTCTTCCCTTGGTGGAAAAACAAGTTTTTTAAAAGCAGCCACTTGGAACTCTGCAAAAGCACTATGTTACACAGTTACAAAAGCTAAGTTGAATACAGCTTTCATTGACTTCTATGTGTTTTCCCTCGGTTGAAAAACAACTTTTTTGAAAGCAGTCACGTGGAACTCTGTGAAAGCAGTATGTTACACAGTTTTGAAAACGAAGTTGAATACAGTTTTCATTGACTTCTACATGTTTTTTCTGGGCTGAAGAACAACTTTTTGGAAAGCAGTCACTTGGATCTCTGTGAAAGCAGTAGGTAACAGAGTTCTGAAAACTAAGTTGAATACAGCATTCATTGACTTGTATGTGTTTTCTTCAGCCTGAAGGCAACTTTTTGTAAGCAGTCACTTGGAACTCTGCGAAAGCAGCATGTTACACAGTTCTGAAAACTAAGTTTAATTCAGCTTTCTCTGACTTCTATGTGTTTACCTTTGGCTGAAAAACACCTTTTTTGAAAGCAGTCTCTTGGAACTCTGAGAAAGCACTATGTTACGCAGTTCTGACAACTGAGTTGAATACTGCTTTAATTGACTTCTATGTGTTTTCCCTGGGCTGGAAAACAACTTTTTGAAAGCATTCACTTGGAGCTCTGTGAAAGTAGTATGTTACAAAGTTCTGAAAACTAAGTTCAATACAGTTTTCATTGACTCCTAGGTGTTTTCCCTGGGTTGAAATACAAATTTTTGAAAGCAGTCACTTGGAATTCTGTGAAAACAGTATGTTACTCAGTTCTGAAAACTAAGTTGAATACAGTTTTCATTGACTCCTAGGTGTTTTCCCTGGGTTGAAAAACAACCTTTTTGAAAGCAGTCACTTGGAAATCTGTGACAGCAGTATGTTACACAGTTCTGAAAACTAAGTTGAATACATCTTTCATTGACTTCTATGTGTCTTTCCTGGCTGGAAAACAACTTTTCTGAAAGCAGTCTCTTGGATCTCTGCGAATGCATTATGTTACACAGTTCTGAAAACTAAGTTGAATACAGCTTACATTGACTTCTATGTGTTTTCTCTCGGCTGAAAAACAATCTTTTTAAAGCTGTCACTTGGAAATCTGTGAAATCACTATGTTGCACATTTCTGGAAACAAAGTTGAATACACGTTGCATTGACTTCAATGTGTTTTCCCTTCCCTGAAAAACAACTGATTTGAAAGGACTCACTTGGAAATCTGTGAAAGCACTGTTACACAGTTCTGAAAGTTAAGTTGAATATATCTTTCATTGACTTCTACATGTTTTCACTGGGCTGAAAATCAGCATTTTTGAAAGCAGTCACTTGGAACTCTGCAAAAGTAGTATGTTACACAGTTCTGAAAGCTAAGTTGAAGACAACTTTCATTGACTTCTATGTGTTTTCACTGGGCTGAAAAACAACTTTTTGGAAAGCAGTCACTTGGAACTCTGTGTAAGCAGTATGTTACACAGTTCTGAAAACTAAACTGAATGCACCTTGCATTGACTTCTATGTGTTTCCCTTTGCTGAAAAACACCTTTTTTGAAAGCAGTCTCTTGGTAGTCTGTGAAAGCACTATGTTACACACTTCTGAAAGTTAAGTTGAATACAGCTTTCATTTTTTTCTTAGTGTTTTTCCTGGGCTGAATGTCAACTTTTCTGAAAGCAATCACTTGGAACTCTGCAAAAGCTGTATGTTAGACAGTTCTGAAAAGTAAGTTGAATACAGCTTTCGTTGACTTCTATTTGTTTTCTGTGGCTGAAAAACAGCTTTTTTGAACGCAGTCACTTGGAACTCTGCGAAAGCAGTATGTTACACAGTTCTGAAAACTAAGTTGAATACAGCTTTCATAGACTTCTATGTGTTTTCCCTGGTCTGGAAAACAACTTTTTTGAAAGCCATCACTTGGAACTCTGTGAAAGTACTATGTTACAGTGTTCTGAAAACTAATTTGAAAACAGCTTTCATTCACTTCTACATGATTTCCCTGTGCTGCAAAACAAGTCTTTTGATAATAGTCATTTGGAACTCTCCGAAAGCATTATGTCACCCAGTTTTGAAATCTGTTGAATACAGTTTTCATTGACTTCAGCCCAGGGAAATTCCTAGAATGAATAACATACTGCTTTCACAGAGTTCCAAGTGACTGCTTTTAAAAAAGTTGATTTTCAGCACAGGGAAAACACATAGAGGTGAATGAAACATGAAATCAACTTAGTTTTCAGTACTGTGTAACATACTGCTTTCGCAGATTACCAACAGACTGCTTTCAAAAAAGTTGTTTTTCAACCCAGGGAAAACACATAGAAGTCAATGAAATCTGTATTTAACTTATGCTTCAAAACTGTGTAATACACTGCTTTCGCAGAGTTCCAAGTGACTGCCTTCCAAGAAGTTGTTTTTCAGCCCAGGGAGAATACCTATTAGTCAATGAAAGCTGTATTCAACTTAGTTTTCAGAACAGTGTAACATACAGCTTTTGCAGAGTTTCAAGTGACTGCTTTCCAAGAAGCTTTTTTTTCAGCACAGGATGAATACCTAGTAGTCAATGAAAGCTGTATTCATCTTAGTTTTCAGAACACTGTGACATACAGCTTTCGCAGAGTTCCAAGTGACTGCTTTCAAAAAAGAGTTTTTTCATCCAAGGGAACACCGATAGAATTCAAAGAAAGCTGTATTCAACATAGTTTTCAGAATTGTGTAACATACTGCTTTTACAGAGTACCAAGTGACTTCTTTCAAAATATTTGTTTCTCATTCCAGAGAAAACATTTAGAAATCAATGAAAGCTGTATTCAACTTAGTTTTCAATACTATGTAACACACTGCTTTTACAGAATTCCAAGGCAGTGTTTTTAAGATAGTTGTTTTTCAGCCCAGGGAAAACACATAGAAGTCAGTGAAAGCTGTATTCAACTTAGCTTTCAGATCAGTGTAACATACAGCTTTGGCAGAGTTCCAGGTGACTGCTTTCAGAAAAGTTTTTTTCAGCACAGGGAAAACACACAAAAGTCAATGAAAGCTGTGTTCAACTTAGTTTTCAGAACAGTGTAACATATGACTTTTGCAGAGTTGCTAGTGACTGCTTTCAAAAAAGTTATTTTTCAGCCCAGGGAAAACACATAGAAGTCAATGAAAACTTTATTCAACTTAGCGTTCTGAACTGTGTAACATGCTACTTTCGCAGACTTCCAAAGGACTGCTTTAAAGATAGTTGTTTTTCAGCACATGGAAAACACATAGAAGTCAACGAAAGCTGTATTCAACTAAGTCTTCAGAACACTGTAACATACTGCTTTAACTGATTTCTAAATGAATGCTTTCATAAAAGTTGTTTTTGAGCCCAGGGAAAACACATAGAAGTGAAAGAAAGCTGTATTCAACTCAGTTTTCAGAACCGTGTAACATACTGCTTTCGAAGAGTTCCAAGTGACTGCTTTCAAAAAATTGATTTTCAGCCCAGAGAAAACACATAGAAGTCAAAGAAAGCTGTATTCAACTTAGTTTTCAGAACTGTGTAACATACTGCTTTCACAGAGATTCAAGGGACTGCTTTCAAAAAAGTTGTTTTTCAGCCCAGGTAATACACATGGAAGTCAATGGAAGCTGCGTTCAACTTAGTTTTCAGAACAGTGTAACATTCTGCTTTCTCAGAGTTCCAAGTGACTGTGTTAAAAAAAGATATTTTTCAGCCCAGGGAAAACGCACAGAAATCAATAAAAGCTGTATTCCACTTTGTTTTCAGAACTGTGCAACATACTGCTTTCACAGAGTTCCAAGAGACTGCCTTCAACAAACTTGTTCTGCAGCCCAGGGAAAACACATTGAAGTCAACGAAAGCTGTAATCAACTTAGTTTTCAGAACTTTGTGACATACTGCTTTCACAGAGCTCCAAGTGACTGCTTCCCAAAAAGTTTTTTTCAGCCCAGGGAAAACACATAGAAGTCAATGAAAGCTGTATTCAACTTAGTTTTCAGAACTGTGTAACATACTGCTTTCACAGAGTTCCAAGTGACTGCTTTAAAAAACTTGTTTTACTGCTGAAGGAAAACACATAGATGTCCATGAAAGCTGTTTTCAACTTTGTTTTCCAAAATGTGTAACATACTGCTTTCACAGAGTTCCAAGTGACTGCTTTCAAAAAAGTTGTTTTTAGCCCATGGAAAACACAAAGAAGTCAATGAAAGCTGTATTCAACCCAGTTTTGAGAACTGTGAAACATACAGCTTTCGCAGATTTTCAAGAGACTGCTTTCAAAAAAGCAGTTTTGCTGCTCAGGGAAAACACATTGATGTCAATGAAAGCTGTATTCAACTTAGCTTTCAGAACTGTGTACCATACTGCTTTCGCAGAGCTCCTAGTGACTGCTTTCCAAAAAGATGTTTTTCCACCCAGGGAAAACACATAGAAGTCTATGAAAGTTGTATTCAACTTCGTATTCAGTCCTGTGTTACATACTGTTTTCACAGAGTTCCAAGTGACTGCTTTCAAAAAATTTGATTTTAAGCCAGGGAAAACATGTAGAAGTCAATGAGAGCTGTATTCAACTTAGTTTTCAAAACATTGTAACATACTGCTTTTGCAGATTTCCAAGTGAGTGCTTTCAAAGAAGCTGTTTTTCAGCCCAAGGAAAACACATAGAAGTCCATGAAAGCTGTATTCAACTTTGTTTTCCAAAGTGTTTAACATACTGCTTTCGCAGAGTTACAAGTGACTGCTTTAAACAACTTGTTTTTTAGCCCAGGGAAAACACAGAGAAGTCAATGAAAGCTGTATTCAAGCTAGTGTTTAGAACTGTGTAACATTCTGCTTTCACAGAGTTCCAAGTGACTGCTTTCAGAAAAGTTGTTTTTCAGCTCAGGGAAAACACATATAAGGCAATGAAAGCTGTATTCAATTAAGTTTTCAGAACTGTGTAACATATTGCTTTCACAAAGTTCCAAAGGACTGCTTTCAAAAAGGTTCTTTGCCACCCCGGGAAAACACGTTGAAGTCAATGAAAGCTGTATTAAACTTAGTTTTCAGAACTGTGTAACATACTGCTTTCGCAGAGTCCTATGTGACTGCTTTCAAAAAAGTTGTTTTTCAGCCCAGGGAAGACACATGGAAGTCAATGAAAGCTGTATTCAACTTAGTTTTCACAACTGTGTAACATACTGCTTTCGCAGAGTTCCAAGTGACTGCTTTCCAAAAAGTTGTTTTTCATTCCAGCAAAAACACATAGAAATCAATGAAAGCTGTATTCAAATTAGTTTTCAATACTGTGTAACATACTGCTTCCGCACATTTCGAACAGACTGCTTTCAAAAAAGTTGTTTTTCAGCCCAGGGAAAACACATAGAATTCAATGAACGCCGTATTCAACTTAGTTTTCAGATCTGTGTAACATACTGCTTTCACAGAGGTGCAAGTGACTGCTTTCAAAAAAGTTCTTTTTCCGCCCAAGGCAAACACTTAGAAGTCAAAGAAAGCTGTATATAACTTAGTTCTCAGAACAGGGTAACATATTGCTTTCACAGAGTTACAAGGGACTGCTTTCAAAAAGTTGTTTTTCAGGCCATGGAAAACAAAAAAAGTCAATGAAAGCTGTATAAAAACAAGTGTTCAGACCTGTGTAAGATACTGCTTTCACAGACTTCCAAATGAGTGTTTTCCTAAAGGTTGATTATCTATCGGGGGAAAACACACAGAAGTCAATGAAGGCTGTTTTCAACTCAGTTTTCAGAACTTTGTAACATACTCCCTTCACAGAGTTCCAAGTGACTCCTTTCAATAAAGTTGATTTTTAGCCCAGGGAAAACACATAGAAGTCAATGAAAGCTGTATTCCACTTCATATTCAGAACTGTGTACATACTGCTTTCTCAGAGTTCCAAGTGACTGCTTTCAAAAAAGTTGTTTTTCAGCATAGGGAAAACACATAGAAGTCAATGGAAGCTGTATTCAACTTAGTTTTCAGAACTGTGTAACATACTGCTTTTGCAGAGTTCCAAGTGACTGCTTTCAAAAAAGTTGTTTTTCATTCCAGGGAAAACACTTAGAAAGCAATGAAAGCTGTATTCAACTTAGTTTTCAGAACTGTGCACCGTTCTGCTTTCGCAGAGCTCCAAGTGACTGCTTTCATAAAAGTTGTTTTTCAGCTCAGGGAAAACACATAGAAGTCAATGAAAGCTGTACTGAAATTAGTTTTTGGAACTGTAAAACGTATTGCTTTCACACAGCTCCAACTGACTGCTTCCAAAACAGTTGTTTTTCAGCCTAGGGAAAACAAATAGAAGTCAATGAAAGCTGTATTATACTTAGTTTTCAGAACTGTGTAACATACTGCTTTCGCACAGTTAGAAGTGACTGCTTTCCAAAAAGCTGTTTTTCATTCCAGGGAAAACACTTAGAAAGCAATGAAAGCTATATTCATCTCAGATTTCAGAACTGTGTAACATACTGCTTTCACAGTGTTCCAAAGGACTGCTTTCAAAAATGTTGTTTTTCAGCCCAGGGAAAACACATAGTAGTCAATGATAGCTGTATTTAACTCAGTTTTCAGATCTGTGGAACATACTGCTTTCACAGAGTTCCAAGTGACTGCTTTCAAAAAAGGTGTTCTTCAGCCAAGGGAAAACACACAGAACTCAATGGAAGCTGTACTCAACTTAGTTTTCAGAGCAGTGTAAAATACTGCTTTCATACATTTGCAAATGACTGCTTTCAAAAAAGTTGTTTTTCAACCCAGGGAAATCACATAGAAGACAAAGAAAGCTGTATCCAACTTAGTTTTCAGAATTGTGTAACATACTGCTTTCGCAAATTTCCAAGTGGCTGCTTTAAAAAAAAGTTGTTTTTCAGCCCTTGGAAATCACAGAGAAGTCAATGAAAGATGTATTCTACTTAGTTTTCAGAACTGTCTAACATACTGTTTTCACTGATTTCCAAGTGGCTGCTTTCAAAAATGTTGTTTTCAGCCCAGGGAAAACAGATAGAAGTCAATGATGCTGTATTCAACTTTGTTTTCAGAACTGCATAACATACTGCTTTCAGAGAGTTCCTAGTGACTGCTTTCAAAAAAGTTGTTTTTCAGCCCAGGGAAAATACATAGGAGACAATGACAGGTATATTCAACTTAGTTTCAGAAATCTGTGACATACTGCTTTCGCAGAGTTCCAAGTGACTGCTTTCAAATAGTTGTTTTTCACCCAAGGAAACCACATAGAAGTCAAAGTAAGCTGTATTCAACTTAGTGTACAGAACTGTGTAACATAATGCTTTCACAGAGTTCCAAGAGACTGGTTTGAGAAATGTTGTTTTTCAGCCCAGTGAGGACACGTAGAAGCCAATGAAAGCTGTATTAAACTTAGTTTTCAGAACGGTGTAACATACTGCTTTCCCAGACTTCCAGGTGACTGCTTTCAAAAAAGTTGATTTTCAGCCCACGTTAAACACCTAGAAGTAAATGAAAGCTGTATTCAACTTACATTTGAGAACTGTGTAAGATTCAGCTTTCGCAGAGTTCCAAATGACTGCTTTCAAAAAAGCTGTTTTTCAGCCCAGGGAAAATACAGAGAAGTCAATGAAAACTGTATTCAACACTTGGAACCTGCGAAAGCAGTATGTTACACAGTTCTGAAAGGTAAGTTGAATACAGCTCTCATTGACTTCTACGTGTTTACCCTGGGATGAAAAATACTTTTTTGATAGCAGTCACCTAGAGTTCTGCGAAAGTAGTATGTTACACAGTTCTGAAAACTAGGTTGAATACACTTTTCACTGACTTCTATCTGTTTTCCCTGAGCTGAAAAACAACTTTTTTGAAAGCAGACACTTGGAACTCTGCAAAAGCAGTATGTTAGACAGTTCTGAAAACTAAGTTGAATACAGCTTTCATTGACTTCTGTGTGTATTCCCTGGGCTGAAAAACAACTTTTTTGAAAGCGGTCACTTGAAGCTCTGTGAAAGCAATATGTTACACAGTTCTAAAAACTAAGTTGAATACAGATTTCATTGAACACCACACATTTTCCCTGGGCTGAAAAACAACTTTTTTGAAAGCAGTCACTTGGAACTCTGTGAAAGCTGTATGTTACACAGTTCTGAAAAGTAAGTTGAATACAGCTTTCATTGACTTATTTTGTTTTTTGTGGGCTGAAAAACAACTTTTTTGAAAGCAATCACTCAGAACTCTGCGAAAGCAGTGTGTTACACAGTTCTGAAAACTAACCTGAATTCAGTTTTCTTTGACATCTTTGTGTTTTCCCTCGGGTGAAAAACACCTTTTCTGAAAGCAGTCACTTGTAATTCTGCAAAAGTAGTATCTTACACAGTTCTGGAAACTAAGTTGAATACAGCATTCATTGACTTGTATTTGTTTACCCTGGGCTGAAAAACAACTTTTTTGAAAGCAGTCACTTGGAATTCTGTGAAACCACTATGTTACACAATTCTGAAAGTTAAGTTGAATACAGCTTTCATTGACTTCTATGTGATTTCCCTGGGCTGAAGAAAATCTTTTTTGAAGGCAGTCACATGGAAATCTGCAAAAGCAGTATGTTACACAGTTCTTAAAACTGAGTTGAATTCTGCTTTCATTGACTTCAATGTGTTTTGCCTGGGCTGAAAAACAACTTTTTTGAAAGCAATCACTTGGAAATCTGCAAAAGCATTATGTTACACAGTTCTGAAAACTAACATGCATTTGGTTTTCATTGACATCTATGTGTTTTCCCTCTTGTGAAACACACCTTTTCTGAAAGCAGTCACTTGTAATTCTGCAAAAGCAGTATGTTACACAGTTCTGAAAACTAAGCTGAATACACCTTTCTTTCACATCTATGTGTTTTGCCCTGGGCTGAAAAACAGCTTTTCTGAAAGCAGTCACTTATAAGTCTGCGAAGCACTGTCTTACCCAGTTCTGAAAACTAAGTTGAATACAGCTATCAATGACTTCTATGTGTCTTTCCTGGGTTGAAAAACAGCTTTTTTGAAAGCAGTCACTTTGAACTCCGCTAAAGCTGTATGTCACACAGTTTTGAAAACGAGGTTGAATACAGCTTACACTGTCTTCTATGTGTTTTCCTTGGGCTGAAAAACAACTTTTTTGAAAGCAGTCACATGGAACTCGGCGAAAGCAGTATGTTACACCATTCTAAAAACTAAGTTGAATACAGCTTACATTGACTTCTACGTGTTTTCCTTGAGCTGAACAACAACCTTTTTTAAGCAGCCACTTGGAACCCTGCAAAAGCAGTCTGTTACACAGTTCTGAAAACTAAGTTGAATACAGCTCTCATTGACTCCTATGTGTTTTCCCTGGGCTGAAAAACTACTTTTCTGAAAGCAGTCACTTTTAAGTCTGCGAAGCACTATCTTACACATTTCTGAAAACTGAGTTGAATACAGCTTTCATTGACTTCTATGTGTCTTTCCTGGGCTGAAAAACAACTTTTTTGGAAGCAGTCACTTTGAACTCTGCAAAAGCATTATCTTACACAGTTCAGAAAACTAATCTGAATACACCTTTCTTTGACTTCTATGTGTTTTCCCTGGGCTGAAGAACAACTTTTTTGAAAGCAGTCACTTGGAGCTCTGTGAAAGCAGTGTGTTACACTGTTCTGAAAAATAAGCTGAATACAGCTTTCATTGACTTCTACGTGTTTTCCCTGGGCTGAAAACCACGTTTTTGAAAGATTTCCCTTCAATGTCTGTGAAAGCAGTATGTTACATACTTCCAAAAAATAAGTTTAATACAGCTTTCATTGACTTCCATGTGTTTTCCATGGGCTGTAAAAGAGCATTTTTGAAAGCAGTAACTTGGCACTATGTGAAAGCCGTATGTTACACACTTCTGAAAACAAAGTTGATTTCAGCTTTCATTGACATCCATTTGTTTTTCCAGGGCTGTAAAACAGCTTTTTTGAAAGCAATCAGTTGGAACCCTGCGAAAGCAGAATGTTACACAATTCTGAAAACTAGGTTGAATACAGCTTTCATTGATTTCTATGTGTTTTCCCTTGGCTGAAAAACAACTTTTTTGAAAGTAGTCACTTGGAATTCTGCGAAAGCACTATGTTACACAGTTCTGAAAGTTAAGTTCCTTACAGCATTCATTGACTTCTTAGTGTTTTCTGCAGGCTGAAAAAAACTTTTTTGAAAGCAGTGACTTGGAACTTTGCAAAACCAGTATGTTACACCGTTCTAGAAACTAAGTTGAATACAGCTTACATTGACTTCTATGAGTTTTCCTTGGGCTGAATAACAACCTTTTTAAACAGTCACTTGGAAATCTGAGAAAGTACTATGGTACACAGTTCGGAAAACAAAGTTGAATACACCTTTCATTGACTTGTATGTGTGTTCCCTGGGCTGAAAGACAACTTTTTTGAAAGCAGTCATGTGGAACTCTGTGAAAGCAGTATGTTACACAGCTCTGAAAACTAACTTGAATACACCTTTCATTGACTTCTATGTGTTTTACCTGGGCTGAAAAACAACTTTTTTGAAAGCAGTCACTTTGAGCTCTGCGAAAGCAGTATGTTACACAGTTCTGAAAACTAATTTGAATACAGCTTTCATTGACTTCTACGTGCTTTTTGTGGGCTGTAAACCACTTTTTTGAATGCAGTAACATGGATCTCTGTGAAAGCATTATGTTACACAGTCCCAAAAAATAAGTTGAATACAGCTTTTGTTGACTTCTATGTGTGTTCCTTGGGCTGAAACACAACTTTTTTGAAAGCAGTCACCTGGAAGTCTGGGAAAGCAGTATGTTACACCGTTCTGAAAACTAAGTTTAATACAGCTTTCATTGACTACTATGTGTTTTTACTGGGCTGAAAAACAACTTTATTGAAAGCAGTCACTTGGAATTCTGCATAAGCAGTACGTTACACAGTTCTGGAATCTGAGCTGAATACAGCTTTCATTCACTTATACATCATTTCCCTGGGCTGAAAAACAACTTTTTTGAATGCAGTCACTTGGACCTCTGGGAAAGCAGTTGGTAACACAGTTCTGAAAACTAAGTTGAACACAGGTTTCATTGACTTCTATGTGTTTTCCACGGCCTGAGAAACACCTTTTTCGATAGCAGTCAGTTGGAATTCTGCGAAAGCAGTATGTTACACCGTTCTAAAACTCTGTTGAATTCGGCTTTCATTGACTTCTTTGTGTTTACCCTGGGCTGAAAAACAGCTTTTTGTAAGAAGTCCCTTGGAACTCTGCAAAAGCAGTATGTTACTGAGTTCTGAAAACTAAGTTGAATACAGAATTCATTGACTTGTATGTGTTTTCCCTGGGCTGAAAAATAAGTTTCTTTAAAGCAGTCTCTTTGAACTCTGCGAAAGCAACATGTTAGACAGTTCTGAAAACGAAGTTGAATGCAGCTTCCATTGACTTCTTTGTGTTTTTCCTGCACTGAAAATCAACTTTTTTGAAGGCAGTCACTGTGAAATCTCCAAAAGCATTATTTTACACATTTCTTATAACTGAGTTGAATACTGCTTTCAATGACTTCTATGTGTTTTCCCTGGGCTGGAAATCAACATATTTGAAAGCAGTCACTTGGAGCTCTGTGTAAGAAGCATGTTACAGAGTTCTGAAAACTAAGTTCAATACAGTTTTCATTGACTTATATATGTTTTCCCTGGGCTAAGAAACAACCTTTTTGAAAGCAGACACTTGGAATTCTGCAGAAACATTATGTTACACAGCTCTGAAAACTAAGTTGAATACAACTTTCATTGACTTCTATGTGTCTTTCCTGGGCTGAAAACCAACTTTTTTGAAAGCAGTCACTTCGAACTCTGTGAAAACTATGTTACAGAGGTTTGAAAAGGAGGTTGAATGCAGCTTTCATTGTCTTCTATGTGTTTTCCCTGGGATGAAAAACAACCTTTTTAAAGCAGTCACATGGAACCCAGCAAAAGCAGTATGCTACACAGTTCTCAAAGCTATGTTGAATATAGCTTTCATTGACTCCTATGTGTTTTCCCAGAGCTGAAAAACAAATTTTTTGAAAGCAGCCTCTTGGAACTCTGCGAAAGCAGTATATTATACAGCTCTGAAAACTAAGCTGAATACACCTTTCATTGACTTTTAGGTGTTTTCCCTGGGCTGAAAAACAACTTTTTTGAAAGCAGTCACTTGGAGCTCTGTGAAAGCAGTGTGTTACACAGTTCTGAAAACAAACGTGAATGCAGGTTTCGTTGACTTGTACATGTTTTCCCTGGGCTGAAAACCACTTTTTTGAAAGCAGTCACTTGGTTCTCTGTGAAAGCAGTATGTTACACAGTCCCAAAAAATAAGTTTATTACAGCTTTCCTTGACTTCCTTGTGTTTTTTGAGGGCTGAAAAACAACGTTTTTGAAAAGAGTCAGTTGGCACTCTGCGAAAGCTGTATGTTACACTCTTCTGAAAACTAAGTTGATTTCATATTTCATTGACTTCTATGTGTTTTCACTGGGTTGAAAAACAGTTTTTTTCATAGCAGTCCCTTGAAACTCTCTGAAAGCAGTATGTTACCCAGTTCTGAAAACTAAGTTGAATACAGCTTTCATTGACTTCTATGTATTTTCCCATGGCTGAAAAACAACTTATTTGAAGGGTGTCACATGGAAATCTGCAAAAGCAGTATGCTACACAGTCCTGAAAACTAAGTTGAATACTGCTTTCATTGACTTCTATGTGTTTTCCCTGGACTGGAAAACAACTTTGTTGAAAGCAGACACTTGGAACTCTCAGAAAGCAGGATGTTACACAGTTCTGAAAACGAAGTTGAATACAGCTTTCACTGAATTCTATGTGTCTTCCCTGGGCTGAAATACACCTTTTTTGAAGGCTGTCACTTCAAACTCTGTGAAAGCTTTATGTTACACAGTTTTGAAAACAAAGTTGAATACAACTTTCATTGTCTTCTATGTGTTTTTCCTGGGCTGAAAAACAACTTTTTTGAAAGTATTCACATGGAACACTGCAAAAGCAGTATGTTACACAGTTCTGAAAGCTAAGTTGAATACAGCTTTCATTGACTCCTATGTGTTTTCCCAGGGCTGAAAACCAACTTTTTTGAAAGCAGCCACCTGGAGCTCTGCGAAACCAGTATATTACACCGTTCTGAAAACTAAGTTGAGTACAGCATTCATTGAGTTCTATGTGTTTTCCCTTGGCTGAAAAACAAATTTTGAAAGCAGTCACTTAGAACTCTGCGAAAGAAGTATCTTACACATTTCTGAAAACTAAGCTGAATATACCTTGCATTGACTTCTAGGTGTTTTCCCTTGGCTGAAAAACAAATTTTTTAAAAGCAGTCACGTGGAACTCTGTGAAATCACTATGTTACACAGTTACAAAAGCTAAGTTGAAGACACCTTTCACTGACTTCTATGTGTTTGCCCTGGGCTGAAAAACTACTTTTTTGAAAGCAGTCACTTGGAACTCTGCGAAAGCAGTACATTACGCAATTATGAAAACAAAGTTGAATACACAATTCATTGACTTCTATGTGTTTTTCCTGCCCTGAAAACAACTTTTTTGAAAGCCATCAGTTGGAACTCTGTGAATGCAGTATGTTACACTGTTCTGAAAACTAAGTTGAATATAGCATTCATTGACTGGTATGTGTTTTCCCTTGGCTTAAAAAAAACTTTTTTGAAAGCAACAACTAGGAACTCTGCGAAAGGAATATCTCCCACAATTCTGAAAATTAAGATGAATGCAGCTTTCATTGACTTCTATTTGTTTTCTCTTGGCTGAAAAACCACTTTTTTGAAGGTAGTCACTGGGAAATTTCCAATAGCAGTATGTTACACAGTTCTGATAACTGAGTTGAATGCTGCTTTCATTGAGTACTATGTGTTTTCCCAGGCTGGAAGACTACTTTTTTGAAAGCAGTCACTTGGACCTCTGCAAAAGTAGTATGTTACAAAGTTCTGAAAAGTAACTTGAATACAGTATTCGTTGAGTACTAAGTGTTTTCCCTGGGCTGAGAAACAACTTTTTTGAAAGCAGACACTTGGAAATCTGCAAAAGCAGTATGTTACACAGTTCTGAAAACTAAGTTGAATACAGCTTTCATTGACTTCTAGGTGTTTTCCCTGGGCTGAAAAACAACTTTTTTGAAAGCGGTCACTTGAAATTCTGCTAAAGCATTATGTTACACAGTTCTGAAAGCTAAGTTGAATACATCTTTCTTTGAATTCTATGTGTTTTCACTGGGCTGAAAAACAGCTTTCTTGAAAGCAGTCACTTGGAACTCTGAGAAAGCTGTCTGTTACACAGTTCTGAAAACTATGTGGAATACAGCTCACATTGACTTCTATGTGTTTCCCCTGGGATGAAAAACAAGCTTTTCGAAGCAGTCCCCTTTAACTCTGTGAAAGCAGTATGTTACACAATTCTGAAATCTAAGTTGCATACAGCTTTCATTGACATCCATGTGTTTTCCCTGGGCTGAAAAACAACTATTTGTAAGCAGTCACTTGGAATTCTGCAAAAGCAGTATGTTACACTGTTCTGAAAACTAAGCTGAATACATGTTTCTTTTACTTTTATGTGTTTTCCCTAGGGTGAAAAATACTTTTTTGAAAGCAGTCACTTGGAAATCTGCGAAAGCAGTATGTTACACAGTTCTGAAAACTAAGTTGAATGCAGCTTTCATTCACTTCTATGTGTTTTCCCTGTGATGAAAAACAACTTTTTGAAAGCAGTCACTAAGAACTCTGTGAAAGCAATAATTTACACTGTTCTGAAAACTGAGTTGAATACAGCTTACAGTCACTTCTATGTCTTTTCCCTAGGCTGAAAAACAACCTTTTTAAAGCAGTCACTTGGAACTCTGCGAAAGCAGTATGTTACACTGTTCTGAAAACTAAGATGAATACAGCTTTCATTGACTTCTATTTGTTTTCCTTGGGCTGAAAAACAACTTTTTAGAAAGCGGACCCATGAAATTCTGTAAAAGCAGTATTTTTCACAGTTCTGAAAACTAACTTGAATACAGCTTACATTTTCTTCTATGTGTTTTCCCCGGGCTGAAAAACAACTCTTTTGGAAGCAATCACTTGAAACTCTTCGAAAGCATTATGTTACACAGTTCTGAAAACTAAGTTGAATACATCTTTCTTGAATTCTATGTGTTTTCCCTGTGCTAAAAACCAGCTTTTCTGGATGCAGACACTTGCAACCCTGTGAAAGCAGTATGTTGTAAAATTCTGAAAACTAAGTTGAACACAGCTGTCATTGAATTTTATGTCTTTTCCCTGGGATGAAAAAAAAATTTTCTTGAAAGCAGTCACTTGGAAGTGTGCGAAAGCCATATGTTTCACTGTTCTGAAAACTAAGTTGAATACTGCTTTCATTGACTTCTTTCTGTTTTGTCTGGGATGAAAAACAACTTTTTTGAAAGCAGCCACTTGAACTCTGCAAAAGCAGTGGGTTATACATTTCTGAAAACTAAGTGGAATACAGCATACTTTGGCTTCTATGTGTTTTCCCTGAGCTTAAAAAAATTTTTTGGAAAGCAGTCCCTTCAACTCTGCGAAAGCAGTATGTGACACAGTTCTGAAAACTAAGTTGAATACAGGTCTCATTGACTTCTATGTGTTTTCCCTGTGGTGAAAAACAACTTTATGGAAAGCAGCCACTTGGAGCTCTATAAAAGTATTGTCACACAGTTCTGAATACTAAGATGAATACAGCTTTCAATGACTTCTATGTGTTTTCCCTGGGCTGAAAAACAAGTTTTTTGAAAGCAGTCACTTGGAATTCTGCGAAGGCACTATGTTGCACAGCTCTGAAAAGTAAGTTGAATACAGCTTTCACTGATTTCTAAGCGGTTTCCCTAGGCAGAAAAACAACTTTTTTGAAAGCAGTCTCTTGGAACTCTGCAAAAGCAGTGTGTTACACAGTTCTGAAATCTAAGCTGAATACCCATTTCTTTGAATTTTATGTGTTTTCCCTGGGCTGAAAAGAAACTTTTTTGAAAGCAGATACTTGAACTCTGCTAAAGCAGTATGTTACACATTTGTGAATACTAAGTTCAAAAAATCTGTGATTCACTTTTTTGAGATTTCCTAGGGATGAAAAACAACTTTTTTTAAAGCAGTCACTTGGAACTGTGTGAAAGCAGTATGTTACACAATTCTGAAAACTAAGTTGTATTCAGCTTTCATTGACATCTATGTGTTTTCTCTCAGCTGAACAACAACCTTTTTCAAAGCAGTCACATGGAACTCTGCGAAAGCAGTATGATACACAGTTCTGAAAACTAAGTTGAATACATCATTCATTGACCACTATGTGTCTTCCCTGGGCTGAAAAACAACTTTTTTGAAAGCAGTGACTTGGAGCTCTGTGAAAGCAGTATGTTACACAGTTCTGAAAACTAAGATTAATACAGATTTCTTTGACTTCTATGGGTTTTCTGTGCACTGAAAAACAACTTTTTTGAAAGCAGTCACTTGTGAAAGCAGTATGTTACACCGTTCTGAAAGCTAAGTTGAATACAGCTTTCATTGATTTCTATGTGTTTTCCTTAGGCTGAAAAACAAAGTTTTTAAAGCAGTAATTTGGAACTCTGTGAAAGCAGTATGTTACACTGTTCTGAAAACTAAGATGAATACAGCTTTCACTCCTATGATGATTTCCCATGCCAAAAAGTTACTGTTTTGCAAACAGTGACTTGGAAGTCCATGAAAGAAGTATGTTGCTCCATTTTGGAAAGTAACAAGTATACAGCATTCATTCAGTTCAATGATGTTTAAAATACTTTTCTGGAAACAGTGACCTGGAAATCCATGAAAGCAGTACGTTTATCTGTTTTGAAAACAGTTGAATACAGATTTCATTCCCTTCTCTGTTGATTTTACAGTCTGAAAAATCACTTTTTTGCGTACAGTAACATGGAACTATGAAAAAACCATATTATCTCCACTTTGCAATCTAAAATTGATACACCATTCCTTCAGTTATATGTTGTTTTCCCAGGCTGAACAATCACATTTTGCAAATAGTGACTTGGAAGTCTGCAAAGACATTATGTTCCTCCATTTTGAAAAGTAAGCTGAAAGGAGGCAGGGCAAGATGGCGGATTGGTGAGATGTATGTTTTAGTTACTCTTTCAGGAAAGTAGGTAGAAAGCCAGGAACTGTGTGGACTGGACACCACAGAGCAATCTGACTTTGGGCATACTTCATACAACACTCATGAAAAGGTGGAACTGCTTAGATCAGTGAAATCTAAGCCCAATACAGAAAGCTTCAAAGACTTGCAATTTGGGCAGGTCAAGACAAGAGCAGAACTAAGAGAGCCCTGAGACATAAGGCAATAATCCAGTGGCTGAGAAAATTCACTAAACAACACAACTTCCCAAGAAAAGGGGGGAGTCTGCTCACGGCCATCATCCTAGTGGACAGGAAACACTCCTGCCCATCACCAGCCCCATAGCCCAGAGCTGCCGCAGACAACCCAGTGTGACAGAAGTGCTTCAAATAACAGGCACACACCACAAAACTGGGCATGGAAATTAGCCTTCCCTGCAACCTCAGCTGATTGTCCCAGAGCTGGGAAGGTGGAGCAGTGTGAATTAACAAAGCCCCATTCAGCCATCATTTGAGCAGACTGGGAGCCTCCCTACACAGCCCAGCAGCCCAGAACTTCCCTGTGGGGATGGCACTCACCTGTGACATAGCACAGTCATCCCTCAACACAGGACCAGGGGGTGCACAACCTGGAAGAGAGGCCCACTTGCAAGTCTCAGGAGCCATGCACCAATACCAAGGACTTGTGGGTCAGTGGCAGAGACAAATTGTGGCAGGACTGAACTGAAGGATCAGACTATTGCAGCAGCTTTAAAACTCCAGGATCACCAGGGAGATTTGATTGTTAGAGCCACCCCCTCTCCCTGACTGCTCAGAAACATGCCCTATATACAGGGCGGGCAACACCAACTACACAGGCAAGCTTGGTACACCAATTAGACCCCAGAAGACTCACTTCCCCTCTCACCACAAAGGCAAAGCAGGGGAGAACTGGCTTGTGGAGAACAGGTGGCTCGTGGATGCCACCTGCTGGTTAGTTAGAGAAAGTGTACTCCATGAAGCTGTAGATCTGAAAAAATAGAGATAAGGACTTCAATTGGTCTACAAATCCTAAAAGAACCCTATCAAGTTCAGCAAATGCCAAGAGGCCAAAAACAACAGAAAATTATAAAGCATATGAAAAAATCAGATGATATGGATAACCCAAGCCCAAGCACCCAAATTAAAAGATCAGAAGAGACACAGCATCTAGAGCAGCTACTCAAAGAACTAAAGATGAACAATGAGACCATAGTACAGGATACAAAGGATATCAAGAAGACCCTGGAAGAGCATAAAGAAGACATTGCAAGACTAAATAAAAAAATAGATGATCTTATGGAAGTTAAAGAAACTGTTGACAAAATTAAAAAGATTCTGGACACACATAGTACAAGACTAGTGGAAGCTGAACAATGAATCAGTGACCTGGAAGATGACAGAATGGAAAATGAAAGCATAAAAGAAAGAATGGGCTAAAAATTGAAAAAATTGAAACAGACCTCAGGGATATGATAGATAATATAAAACATCTGAATATAACACTCATTGGTGTTCCAGAAGGGGATGAAAAGGGTAGAGGTCTAGGAAGAGTATTCAAAGAAATTGTTGGGGAAAACTTCCCAAATCTTCTAAACAACAGAAATACACAAATCATACATGCTCAGTGAACTCCAAATAGAATAAATCCAAATAAACCCACTCTGAGACATATTCTGATCACACTGTCAAACACGGAAGAGAAGGAGCAAGTTCTGAAAGCAGCAAGAGAAAAGCAATTCACCACCTACAAAGGAAACAGCATAAGACTAAGTAGTGACTACTCAGCAGCCGCCATGGAGGCGAGAAGGCAGTGGGATGACATATTTAAAATTCTGAGAGAGAAAAATTTCCAACCAAAAATGCTTTATCCAGCAAAGATCTCCTTCACATTTGAGGGAGAGCTTAAATTTTTCACAGACAAACAAATGTTGAGAGAATTTGCTAACAAGAGACCTGCCCTCCTGGAGATACTAAAGGCAGCCCTACAGGCAGAGAAACAAAGAAAGGACAGAGAGACTTGGAGAAAGGTTCAGTACTAAAGAGGTTCGGTATGGGTACAATAAAGGATATTAATAGAGAGAGGGGAAAAATATGACAAACATAAACCAAAGGATAATATGGCTGATTCAAGAAATGCCTTCATGGTTATAATGTTGAATGTAAATGGATTAAACTCCCCTATTAAAAGATATAGATTCTAAGAATGGATTAAAAAAAACCATCAATAAAAGACTCATCTTAGACACAGGGACACAAAGAAATTGAAAGTGAAAGGATGGAAAAATTTTTCATGCCAGCTACAGCCAAAAGAAAGCAGGTGTAGCAATATTAATCTCAGATAAAATAGACTTTAAATGCAGGGGTGTTTTGAGAGACAGAGAATGCCACTACATACTAATAAAAGGGGAAATTCAAAAAGAAGAAACAACAATCATAAATGTCTATGCACCCAATCAAGGTGCCACAAAGTACATGAGAGAAACACTGGCAAAGCTAAAGGAAGCAATTCATGTTTCCACAATAATTGTGGGAGACTCCAACACATCACTCTCTCCTATAGATAGATCAACCAGACAGAAGACCAATAAGGAAATTGAAAACCTAAACAATCTGATAAATGAATTAGATTTAACAGACATATACAGGACGTTACATCCCAAGTCACCAGGATACACATACTTTTCTAGTGCTCATGGAACTTTCTCCAGAATAGATCATATGCTGGGACATAAAACAAGGCTCAAAAAATTAAAAAAAGATTGAAATTATTCAAAGAACATTCTCTGACCACAATGGAATACAATTAGAAGTCAATAACCATCAGAGACTTAGAAAATTCATAAATACCTGGAGGTTAAACAACACACTCCTAAACAATCAGTGGGTTAAAGAAGAAATAGCAAGAGAAATTGCTAAATATATATAGACGAATGAAAATGAGAACACAACATACCAAAACCTATGGGATGCAGCAAAAGCAGTGCTGAGGGGGAAATTTATAGCACTAAATGCATATATTAAAAAGGAAGAAAGAGCCCAAATCAATGAACTAATGGATCAACTGAAGAAGCTAGAAAATGACCAGCAAACCAATCCTAAACCAAGTAGAAGAAAAGAAATAACAAGGATTAAAGCAGAAATAAATGACATAGAGAAAAAAAAAAACACAATAGAGAGGATAAATATCACCAAAAGTTTGTTCTTTGAGAAGATCAACAGGATTGACAAGCCCCTAGCTAGACTGACAAAATCAAAAAGAGAGAAGATCCATATAAACAAAATAATGAATGAAAAAGGTGACATAACTGTAGATCCTGAAGAAAATAAAAAAAATTATAAAAGGATACTATGAACAACTGTAGGGCAACAAACTGGATAAAGCGGAGGAAACGGACAATTTTCTGGAAACATATGAACAACCTAGACTAACCAGAGAAGAAATAGAAGACCTCAACCAACCCATCACAAGCAAAGAGATTCAATCAGTCATCAAAAATCTTCCCACAAATAAATGCCCAGGGCCAGATGGCTTCACAGGGGAATTCTACCAAACTTTCCAGAAAGAACTGACACCAATCTTACTCAAACTCTTTCAAAACACTGAAGAAAATGGAATACTACCTAACTCATTTTATGAAGCTAACATGAATCTAATACCAAAACCAGGCAAAAATGCTACAAAAATTGAAAACTACCAGCCAATCTCCCTAATGAATATAGATGCAAAAATCCTCAACAAAATACTTGCAAATCAAATCCAAAGACACATTAAAAAAATCATACACCATGACCAAGTGGGGTTCATTCCAGGCATGCAAGGATGGTTCAACATAAGAAAATCAATCAATGTATTACAACACATTAACAATTTGAAAGGGAAAAATCAATTGATCATCTCAATAGATGCTGAAAAAGCATTTGACAAAATCCAACATCCATTTTTGATAAAAACACATCAAAAGGTAGGAATTGAAGGAAACTTCCTCAATATGATAAAGAGCATATATGAAAAACCCACAGCCAGCATAGTACTCAATGGTGAGAGACTGAAAGCCTTCCCTCTAAGATCAGGAACAAGACAAGGATGCCCGCTGTCACCACTGTTATTCAACATTGTGCTGGAAGTGCTAGCCAGGGCAATCCGGCAAGACAAAAAAATAAAAGGCATCCAAATTGGAAAAGAAGAAGTAAAACTGTGATTGTTTGCAGATGATATGATCTTAATCTGGAAAACCCTGAGAAATCGATGATACAGCTACTAGAGCTGATAAACAAATTTAGCAAAGTAGTGGGATACAAGATTAATGCACATAATTCAGTAGTTTCTATATGCTAGAAATGAACAAACTGAAGGGACACTCAAGAAAAAGATATCATTTTCAATAGCAACTAAAAAAATCAAG
>KN182552.1:0-18729 GCA_000164785.2 Choloepus hoffmanni | reverse complement strand
CAGCCAACTCAATGGGAAAAAAATTTTGGAAACCATGTATGTGACAAAAGACTGATATCTTGCATATATAAAGAAATCTTACAACTCAATGATAATAATACAGACAGCCCAATTATAAAATGGGCAAAAGATATGAAAAGACAGTTCTCTGAAGTGGAAATACAAGTGGCCAAGAAACACATGAAAAAATGTTCAACTTCACTAGCTATTAGAGAGATGCAAATTAATACCCCAATGGGATACCATCTAACACCGATTAGAATGGCTGCCATTAAACAAACAGGAAACTACAAATGCTGGAGGGGATGTGGAGAAATTGGAACTCTTATTCATTGTTGGTGGGACTGTATAATGGTTCTGCCACTCTGGAAGTCAGTCTGGCAGTTCCTCATGAAACTAGATATAGAGTTACCATTCAATCCAGCGATTGCACTTCTCGGTATATACCCAGAAGATCGGAAATCAGTGATGCAAACAGATATCTTCATGCCAATGTTCATAGCAGCATTATTCACAATTGCCAAGAGATGGAAACAACCCAAATGTCCTTCAAAAGATGAGTGGATAAAGAAAATGTGGCATATACACATGATGGAATACTACATGGCAGTAAGAAGGAATGATTTCGTGAAACATATGACAACATGGATGAACCTTGAAGACATAATGCTGAGCAAAATAAGCCAGGCACAAAAAGAGAAATATTATATGCTACCACTAATGTGAACTTTGAAAAATGTAAAACAAATGGTTTATAATGTAGAATGTACGGGAACTAGCAATAGAGAGCAATTAAGGAAGGGGGAACAATAATCCAAGAAGAACAGATAAGCTATTTAACGTTCTGGGGATCCCCAGGAATGACTATGATCTGTTAATTTCTGATGGATATAGTAGGAACAAGTTCACAGAAATGTTGCTATATTAGGTAACTTTCTTTGGGTAAAGTAGGAACAGGTTGGAAGTAAAGCATTTATCTTAGGTTAGTTGTCTTTCTCTTACTCCCTTGTTATGGTCTCTTTGAAATGTTCTTTCATTGTATGTTTTCTTAATTTTTTTAATTTTTTTTTCATACAGTTGATTTTAATAAAATGAAAGTTGAAAAAAAAAGTAAAACAAGGAGAAAATATGTAGTTCCCCCTTGAGGAGCCTGTGGAGAATGCAGGGGTATTGGCCTACCCACCTTGATGGTTGCTAACATGACCACAGACATAGGGGACTGGTGGTTTGATGGGTTGAGCCCTCTACCATAGGTTTTACCCTTAGGAAGACGGTTGCTGAGAAGGAGAGGCTAGGCCTCCCTATAATTGTGCCTAAGAGCTTCCTCCCGAATGCCTCTTTGTTGGTCAGATGTGGCCCTCTCTTTCTGGCTAAGCCAACTTGAAAGGTGGAATCACTGCCCTTCCCCCTACATGGGATCAGACATCCATGGGAGTGAATCTCCCTGGCAATGTGGAATATGACTCCGGGGGAGGAAAGTAGACCTGGCATCATGGGACGGAGAACATCTTCTTGACCAAAAGGGGGATGTGAAAGGAAATGAAATAAGCTTCAGTAGCAGAGAGATTCCAGAAGGAGCCGAGAGATCACTCTGGTGGGCACTCTTATGCACACTTTAGACAACCATTTTTAGGTTCTAAAGAATTGGGGTAGCTGGTGGTGGATACCTGAAACTATCAAAGTACAACCCAGAACCCATGAATCTTGAAGACAATTGTATAAAAATGTAGCTTATGAGGGGTGACAATGGGATTGGGAAAGCCATAAGGCCCACATTCCACTTTGTCTAGTTTATGGATGGATGAGTAGAAAAATAGGGGAAGGAAACAAACAAACAGACAAAGGTACCCAGTGTTCGTTTTTACTTCAATTGCTCTTTTTCACTTTAATTATTATTCTTGTTATTTTTGTGTGTGTGCTAATGAGGGTGTCAGGGATTGATTTAGGTGATGAATGTACAACTACGTAATGGTATTGTGAACAATCGAACGTACAATTTGTTTTGTATGACTGCATGGTATGTGAATATATCTCAAAAAAATGAAGAAAGAAAAAAGCAAGCTGAATACAGATTTCTTTCATTTCTATGGTGTTTTTCATGGCTGAAAAATCACTTTTTTGCAAACAGTGACTTGGAATTCTACAAAATCTGGATTTTGCTTCCTTTTGCTATCTAAACTGCATACACATTACATTTACTTCTATGGTGTTTTCCCAGGCTGGAAAATCACTTTTTTGCAAACAGTGACTTGGAACACTGCAAAACAAATATGTTGCTCCATCTTTAAAACTAACGTGGATACAACTTTAATTCATGTCTATGGCATTTTCCCAAGTCTGAAAAATCATTTTTTTAAAAAATGTTACTTGAAAGTCTATGAAAGCAGTATATTGTTTGGTTTGGAAAAACTGACCTGAATACAGACTTCATTCACTTCTATGGTCTTTCCCATGCTGAAAAATCACATTTTACAGACAGTGACTTGGAACCCTGTAAAAGGAGTATTTTGCTGTATATAGCTTTCATTAAGTAAATTCACTTCCAAGTCAATTCAGTGTCTTGGAAGTCTACAAAATTTTTAGGTTGCTCAATTTCCAAACTTAGTTGAATACAGAATTCATTCACTTTTATGGTGTTTTCCAAGGCTGAAAAATCACTTTTTTGCAACAGAGGCATGACACTCTGCAAAAGCAGTATGTTGCCCATGTTGTAATCAATGCTACTACAATTTTTGTTCACAACTAGGTGTTTTCACATGCTGAAAAGTCACATTTTTGCAGAGTGACTTGGAAGTCTGCAAAAGCAGTATATTGCTTCATTTTGAAATCTAAGCTGAATACAGCTTTCATTCACTTCTATGGTGTTTTCCCATGCAGAAAAGTCACATTTTTTGCAAACAGTGAATTGGATGTCTTTGAAAGTAGTATGATGCTCCATTTTGAAAACTAAGCTGAATATGGATTTCACTCAGTTCTATGGTGTTTCTCCAGGCTAGAAAACACTTTTTGGCTTACAGTGACTTGGAACTATGCAAAAGCAGTATCTTTATCCCTTTTGAAAACTAAGCTGCATAGAGTTTCATGAACTTGTATGTTATTATCCCATGCTGAAAAATCACTTTTTGCAAACACTGACTTGGAATTATGTGAAAGCAGCATGTTCCTCCATTTTGCAATGTAAACTGAATACAGCTTTCGTTCACTTTTATGGTGTTTCCCCAGGCTGAAAAATCTCTTTTTTTTCACACAGTGACTTGGAAATATGTGAAAGCAGTATGCTGTTCCATTTTGAGAACTAAGCTGAATACAGCTTTCACTCACTTCTATGGTACTTTCCCATGCTGAAATCTCACTTTTTGCAGACAGTGACTTGGTACTCTATTAAAGTAGTATATTGAAGAATACAGCTTTCATTCACTTCTTGGTGTTTTCCCATGGTGAAAAATCACTTTCATGCACTCACTGACTTGGAACACTGCAAAAAAAGTATGTTACTCAGTCTTGAAAACTAAGCCGATTATAGCTCTCACTCACTTCGTAGGTGTTTACACAGGCTGAAAAATCACTTATTTGCAAACAGTGACTTGGAATTCTGAGAAGTATTTTGCTCCCTTTTGAATATTAAGCTGAATACAGCTCTCATTCACATCTTTGGTGTTTCGCCAGGAAGTGAAATCATGTTTTTACAAATGCTGACTTGGAAATCTGTAAAAGCAGTATGTTGCTCCATTTTGAAAACTAAGGTGTGGACAACTTTCACCATTTCTATGCTGTTTTCACAGCCTGAAAAATCTCTTTTTTGCAAACAGTGACTAGGAACTCTGTGAAAGCAGTATGTTGCTTCCCTTTGAAATCTAAGCTGAATACAGTTTTCACTCACACCTATGGTGATTTCCCATGGAGGAAAATATTTTTTTGCAAATAATGACTTGGACTTCTGCAAAAGCAGTATGTTGCCCCATTTTGAAAACTAACCAGAATACAGGTTTCATTCACTTCAATGGTGTTTAAATCCCTTTTTTGCAGTCAGGGACTTGGCACTCTACCAAAACAGTATATTTCTCCATTTTGAAAAGTAAGCTGAATAAAGTTTTCATTCACTTCTATGTTGTTATCCGAGGCTGAAACATTATTTTTTTGCAAACAGTGACTTGGAACTCTGCAAAAGCAAAAATGTTGCTGAATACAGCTTTCTTTCAATTCTATGGTGTTTTCCCAGGCTCAAAAATCATTTTTTGAAAACAGGGTCCTTTAACTCTGCAGAAGCAGTAGGTTGCTTTCTTCTAAAAACTATGCTGTATACAGCTTTGACTCACTTGTAATGTGTGTTCCCAGGTGGAAAATTCACTTTGCAAACAGTGACTTGGAATTCTGCAAAAGCAGTATGTTGTTCCATTTTGAAAACTAAGGTGAGTACAACTTTCACTATTCCTATGCTGGTTTCCCAGCTTGAAAAAACTCTTTTTTTGCAGACAGTGACTTGGAACTCTGTGAAAGCAGTATGTTGCTCTGCTTTGAAATCTAAGCTGAACGCAGCTTTCACTCACATCTATGGTGATTTCCCATGCAGAAAAATAATTTTTTGCAAACAGAGTCTTGGAGCTCTACAAAAGCTCTATGTTGCTCCCTTTTGAAAACAATGCTGAATACAGCTTCAATACTATGTTGTTTTCCCATGCTGAAAAATCACGTTTATGCAAACAGTGTCTCAGAACTGTGTGACAGCTGTATGTTGCTTACTTTTAAAAACTAAGATGAATATAGCTTTTACTCACTTTGATGGTGTTTTCCCAGGCTGAAAAGTCAGTTTTATGGAAACAATGACTTGGAACCCCTGCAAAAGCATTATGCTGTTCCATTTTGAAAACTAAGCTGAATAGAGCTTTCATTCACATCTATGGTGTTTTCACAGACTGAAACATTAATTTTTTGCAAACAGTGTCCTGGTACTCTGTGAAAGCCATATTTTGCTTCATTTTGCAATCTAAACTGAATATAGATTGCATTCATTTATATGGTGTTTCCCCAGGCTGAAAGATCACTTTCTTTGCAAACAGTGACTTTGAATTCAGTTACAGCACTATTTTCCTCCTTTTTGCCATCTAAGCTGAATATAGCTTTCACTATCTTCTGTGTTGCTTTCCCATGCCAAAAAATCACTATCTTGCAAACAGTGTCTCTGAACTGTGTGACATCAGTATGTTGTACCCTTTAGAATACTAACATGAACAGATTTTACTCACTTCAATGGTGCTTTCCCAGGCTAAAAGTCAGTTTTTTGCAAAGAGTGACTTTAAAACTTGGCAAAAGCAGTATGTTGCTCCGTTTTGAAAACAAAGTTGAAAACAACTTTCATTCACTCCTATGGTGTTTTCCCAGGCAGAACAATCACTTTTTTGCAAACAGTGGCTGGAAAATCTGTGAAAGAATTAGTTTCTCTTTTGAAAACAAAGCTGGTTACACCTTTCATTCACCTCTATGCTGTTTTCAGAGGCTGAAATATCACTTTTTTGCAAACAGAGACTTGGAAGTCTGCAAAAGAAGAATATTGTGGAATACAGCTTTCATTTACGTTTTTTGTGTATTCCCAGGGAGAAAAATCACTTGTTGGCAAACAGTGAATTAGAACTCTGCAAAAGCAGTATGATCATCAGTTTTGAAAACTAAGGTGAATACAGCTTTCATTAAAATCTGTGGTGTATACCCAGGCTGAAGTTACTTTCTGGCAAACAGAGACTTGGAACACTGTGAAAGCAGCATGTTGCTCTGCTTTTAGAATTAATTTCTATACAACTTTCATTCACTTCTATGGTGTTTTCCCAGGCTGAAAAATCACTTTTTTGACAAAAGTGACTCAGAAGTCTGTAAAAGCTGTATGTGGCTCTATTATGGAAACTAACATGAGTACACCTTTCTTTCACTTCCATGGTCTTTTCCCAAGCTGAGAAAATTCTTTTTTGCAAACAGTGATGTGGGACACTGTGACAGCAGTATTTTACTGAATACTGGTTTCATTCACTTCTTTGGTGTTTTCCCAGGCTGAAAGATCAGTTTTGCAAACATTGATGTGGAACTCTGGAAATGCATTATGTTTTTCCATTTGGAAAACTAAAATGAATACAACTTCCACTCACTTGTATGGTGTTTTCCCAGGTGAAAAATCCCTCTTTTGCAAACACTGGCTTGGAATGTGGCCAAAGTAGTAAGTTGTTCATTTTTGAAATCTAAGTTGAAGGCACCTTTCACTCACTTCTATGGTGTTTTCCCAGGCTGAAAAATCACTTCTTTGCCAACTATGACTTGGATGTTTGAGAAACCACTGTGTTGTTCTGTTTTGAATTCTAACCAGATGGCAGCTTTCATTCACTTCTTTGGTGTTTTGCCAGGCTGAGAAATAACTTTTCTGCAAACACTGACTCAGAAATCTGTGAAAGAAGTATTTTGCTCCATTTTCAAAACTAAGCTGAATACATCTTTCATTCACATCTATAGGGTTTTCCCAGGCCCCCAAATCACTTTTTTTGCAAACAGTGTCCTGGAACTCTTCCAAAGCAGTATGTTGCTCTCTTTTCAAAACTAAGCTGAAAATAGCTTTCACTCACTTCTATGTTGTTTTCCCATGCTGAAAATCACTTTTTTGCAAACTGTGACTTGGGACTCTGTGCCAGTAGTATGTTGCTCCCTTTTGAAAAATAAAATGAGTACAGCTTTCATTTACATCTGTGGCATTTTCCCAGGCTGAAATATCTCTTTTTTAAAACACTGACTTGGAACACTTGGAAAGCAGAATCTTGCTTCACTTTCAAATCTAAGCTGAATACAGCTTTCATTCACTCCTATGGTGTTTTCCCAGGCAGAAAAAAAATCACTTTTTTGCAAGCACTGGCCTGGAATTCTGAGAAAGAATTAAGTTTCTCTTTTGAAAACCAAGCTGGGTACACCTTTCATTCACTTCTATGCTGTTTACAGAGTCTGAAAAATCACTTTTTTGTAAATAGTGTCTTGGAATTCTGTGAATGAAGTATGTTGCAGAATGCAGCTTTCATTTACCTTGTCATGTTTTCCCAGGGAGAAAAATCACTTCTTTGCAAACGGTGAGTTGGAAATCTGCAAAAGCAGTATGATCATCAGTTTTGACAACTAAGCTCAATACAGCTTTAAGTCTATTCTGTGGTGTATTCCCAGGCTAGAAAATCACTTTTTGGCAAAAAGAGACTTGGAACACTGTGAAAGCATCATGTTGCTCTGCTTTTAGAATTAAGCCTTATACAACTTTCATTCACTTTCCTGGGTACCTTCCCAGACTGAAAAAATTATTTTTTTTTGTAAAAAGTGTCTCAGAAACCTGTGAAACTTCTATGTGGCTCCATTATGGATAACTAACCTGAATACCCCTTTCTTTCACTTCCATGGTCTTTTCCCATGCTGAAAAAACTCTTTTCGGCAAACAGTGATGTGCAACCCTGTGGAAACAGTATTCTGCATAATACTGGTTTCATTCACTTCTTTGGGGTTTTCCCAGGCTGAAAAATCCCCTTTTGGCAAACAGTGACTTGGAAATCTGTGGAAGAATTTTTTTGCTCCTTTGTGAAAACAAAGCAGAATACAGATTTCAATCAATTCTCTGTTGTTTTCTCAGGCTGAAAATTAACTTTTGTGAAAACAGTGAATTGAAGATCTGTGAAAGCAGTATGTTTCTCTGTGTTGAAAACTAACCTCAATAGAGCTAGCATTCACTATTATGTGTTTTCCCATGCTGAAAATTCACAGTTTTGCAAACAGTGACTTTGAAGTCTGTGAAAGCAGTATGTTGCTCTGATTGGAAAACTAAAGATTTTACCAGGCTAAAAATCACTGCTTTACAAACTGGCTAGGAATGCTGTGAATATTTATGTTCCTCCATTTTGAAAACAAAGTGGCATACAGTTTTCACTAACTTCTATGCTCTTTGCCCATGCTGAAAAATCTGTTCTTGGCAAGCAGTGGCTTGGAACACTGTGAAAGCATTACAATGATCAGTTTTGAAAACTACGCTGAATACAGCATTCACTCAATTTTGTGGTGCTTTCCCAGGATGAAAAATCACATTTTTGCAATCAATGACATTGAATTCTGCAAAAGCAGTGTGTTGCTCCCTTTGAAATCTTAGCCGAATACAGATTTCACTCACTTCCTGTGTGTTTTCCGTATCTGAGAAATCACTTTTACTTTGACTTGCATATCTGCAAAAGTGGTATATTTCTCCATTAGGAAAACAAAGTGAAATACAGCTTTCATTGACTTCTATGGTGTTTTCCCATGGAGAAAAATCACTTGCTTTCAAACAGTGACCTGCAACTCTGCAAATGCAGTTTGATCTTCACTTTTGAAAACTAAGCTGAATACAGCTTTCATCCCCTTCTGTGGTGTTTTCCCAGGCTGAAAAATCAGTTTTTTGCAAACAGTGACTTGGAACTCTGGAAAAGCATTATGTTGTTTCTTTTGGAAAACTAAGCTGAATACAACTTCCACTCACATGTATGGTGTTTTCCCAGGGTGAAAAATCCCTGTTTTGCAAACCCTGACTCAGAATTTGGCCAAAGTAGTAAGTTGCTCATTTTTGAAATCTAAGTTGAAAACACCTTTCACTCTCTTCTATGGTGTTCTCCCAGGCTGATAAATCACTTTTTTTTTTTTTTTTTGCCAACTATGACTTGGATGTTTGAGAAAGCACTGTCTTGCTCTGTTTTGAATTCTAACCAGATGGCAGCTTTCATTCGCTTCTTTGGTGTTTTGCCAGGTTGAGAAATAACTTTTCTGCAAACAGTGACTCAGGAATCTGTGAAAGCAGTATTCTGCTCCATTTTCAAAATTAAGCTGAATACATCTTTCATTCACATCTATAGGGTTTTCCCAGGCCCCAAAATCATTTTCTTTGCAAACAGTGTCCTGGAACTCTTCCAAAGCAGTATGTTGCTCCCTTTTCAAAACTAAGCTGAAAATAGCCTTCAATCACTTTGTGTTGTTTTCCCATGCTGAAAATCACTTTTTTTTTTTTTGCAAACTGTGACTTGGAACTCTGTGCCAGTAGTATGTTGCTTCCTTTTGAAAAATAAGATGAATACAGCTTTCATTTACACCTGTGGCATTTTCCCAGGCTGAAATATCTCTTTTTTCTGCCATGAGTTGGAACACTTGGAATGCAGAATCTTGCTTCATTTTCAAATCTAAGCTGAATACAGCTTTCATTCTCTCCTACGGTGTTTTCCCAGACAGCAAAAAATCACTTTTTTGCAAACAGTGGCTTGGAAGTCTGAGAAAGAATTAAGTTTCTCTTTTGAAAACCAAACTGGGTATACCTTTCATTCACTTCTATGCTGTTTTCAGAGTCTGAAAAATCACTTTTTTGTAAACAGCGTCTTGGAATTCTGTGAATGAAGTATGTTGCAGAATGCAGCTTTCATTTACCTTTTCATGTTTTCCCAGGGGGAAAAATCACTTTTTTGCAAACAGTGAGTTGGAAATCTGCAAAAGCAGTATGATCATCAGTTTTGACAACTAAGCTGCATACAGCTTTAAGTCAATTCTGTGGTGTATTCCCAGGCTGGAAAATCACTTTATGGCAAACAGAGACTTGCAACACTGTGAAAGCATCATGTTGCTCTGCTTGTACAATTAGGCCTCATACAACTTTCATTCACTTTCCTGGGTTCTTTCCCAGGCTGAAAAATTATTGTTTTGTAAAAAGTGACTCAGAAGCCTGGGAATCTTCTATGTGGCTCCATTATGGATAACTAACCTGAATTCACCTTTCTTTCACTTCCATGGTCTTTTCCCATGCTGAAAAAACTCTTTTTTGCAAACAGTGATGTGGGCCCCTGTGAAAGCCATTTTTTGCTGAATACTGGTTTCATTCAATTCTTTGGTGTTTTCTCAGGTTGTCAAATCCACTTTTGGGCAACAGTGACTTGGAAATCTGTGAATGCATTTTGTTGCTCCTTTTTGCAAACAAAGCAGAATACAGATTTCACTCACTTCTATGTTATTTTCTCAGTCTGAAAAATAACTTTTGTGAAAACATTGACTTGAAGAACTGTGAAAGCTGTGTATTGCTCTATGTTGAAATCTAAGCTGAATGCAGCCAACATTCACTATTATGGTGTTTTCCCATGCTGAAAATTCAGTTTCGCAAAGAGTGACTGAACTCTGCAAAAGCAATATGTTGCTCTGATAGGAAAACTAAGCATTTTCCCAGGCTAAAAATCACGGCTTTACAAACAGTGACTTGGAATACTGTGAAGTAGTATGTTCCTCTGTTTTGAAAACAGAATTGCATACAGTTTTCACTAACTTCCATGGTGTTTTCCCTGGCTGAAAAATCTGTTTTTGGCAGGCAGTGGCTTGGAACACTGTGAAAGCAGTATGGTGATCACTTTTGAAGACTGAGCTGAATACAGCATTCACTGAAATCCATGGCATTCTCTGAGGTTGAGAAATGACATTTTTGCAATAAGTGACATTGAATGCTGCAAAAGCAGTGTGTTGCTCCCTTTGAAATGTTAGCTGAATACAGATTTCACTCACTTTCTGTGTGTTTTCCATATCTGAAAAATCACTTTTACAGAGACTTGCATATCTGCAAAGGTGGTATATTTCTCCATTATGTAACAAAGTAAAATACAGCTTTTATTGAGTTCTATGGTGCTTTCCAAAGGAGGAACATCACTTGCTTTCAAACAGTTATTTGAAAGCCTGCAAAAGCAGTATGTTCTCCCATAGAAACTCTAAGCTAAATACAGTCTTCATTTATTTCTATTGTGTGTAATGACTTTTTTTGCAGTTACTTGGAACTCTGCCAAAGCAGTATATTGCTCCATTTTGAAAGAAGCTTAACAGGGATTTCACTCACTTCTATGTTGTATCACAGGCTGAAAAATCCCTTTTTTGCAAACAGTGACTAGGAACTCTGCATAAGCATTAAGTTGTTCCATTTTTAAAATTAAGCTGAATACAGCTTTCACTCACTTCTATGGTGTTTCCCCAGGCTGAAAAATCACTTTTTTCCCAACAGTGTCTTGGAACTCTCTGAAAGCATTATCTTGCTCAGTTTTGAAAATGAAGTTGAATGCACCTTTCATTCACTTCAAAGGTGTTTAAATCAGTTTTTTGGAAACAGTGACTGGGAAATTTGTGAAATCATTATGTTGCTCCCTTTTGAAAACCAGGCTGAATACAGATTTCACTCTCTTCTATGCTGTTTTCCCAGGCTGAAAATCCACTTATTTGCAAACAGAGACATGGAACTCTACAAAAGCAGTATGTTCTTCCAATCAGAAAAATAAGCTGAATACAGCTTTCATTCACTACTATGGTGTTTTCCCATTCTGAAAAGTCACTGTTTTGCCAACTGTGATGTGGAAATCTGCAAAAGCATTATGTTGCTCCATTTTGGAAATGAAGCTGAAAACAGCTTTTATTATCTTCTATGTTGTTTTCCTATGGTGGAAAACCACTTTTTGGCAAACAATGACTTGGAACTCTGTGAAAGCAGTATGTTACTCCATTTTGGAAATGAAGCTGATAACAGCTTTCATTCACTACTATGCTGTTTTCCTAGTGTGGAAAATCACTTTTTTGGAAACAGCAACTTGGAAATCTGAAATCTGTGAAAGCAGAATTTTGCTCAGTTTTACATTCTCAACTGATCACAGCTTTCTTTCACTTCTATGGTGTTTTCTGAGGCTGAAAAGTCACTTTTTTGCAAACACTGACTTGAAATTCTTCAAATGCAGTATGTTGCTCCATTTTGAAAACTAAGCTGAAAAAGCTTTCATTTGCTTATATGCTGTTTTCCCAGACTGAAAAATTACTTTTTGCAAACAGTGACTTGGAACTCTGTGATAGCAGTGTGTTGCTCTGATTTGAAAACTTTGCTGGAAATAGATTTCACTCACTGTTATGGTGTTTTCCCAGGCTGAAAATTCACTTTTTTGTAAACAGTGTCTTGGAACACTGTGAAAGTACTATTTTGCTCTGTTTTGATGACTAAGTAGAAAACAAATTTCATTCAGTATTACTGTGTTTTCGTAGGGTGAAATATCACTTTCTTGCAAACAGTGACTTGGAACTCTGTGAAAACAGAATGTGCTCCATTTAGAAATCTAAGCTGAATACAGATTTCACTCACTTCTGCGGTGCTTTCCCAGGATGAAAAATTACTTTTTTGCAAACACTGACTAGGAACTCTGCAAAGGCCATATGTTGTTCTGTTTCCAAAACTAAGTGGAATACAGCTTTCATTCATTTCTATGGTGTTTTCCCAGGCTGAAAAATAACTTTTTTGCAAAGAGCAACTTGTAGCTCCATGATATAGCATGTTGCTCCATTTTGAAAACTAAGCTGCATATAGCTTTCACTCATTTCTATGCTGTTTTCCCAGAGTGTAAAATCATTTTTGACAGTAGTGGCTTTAGAACTCTGTGAAAGCAGTATGTTGCTCCAATTTAAAAACTATTCTTAATACAGCTTTCACTCACTTGTATGGTTTTTCCCAGGCTGAATAATCAGTTTTTGCAAAAAGTAAGTTAGAAATCTTCAAAAACAGTATGTTGCTAAGTTTTGAAAACTATGCTTAATACAGCTTTCATTCACTTCTATGGTGTTTTCCCAGACTGAAAAATCAGTTTTCTGCAAACACTGACTTGGAATTCTGCAATAGCAGTATGTTGCTCCCTTTTCAAAATTAAAATGAAAACAGTTTTCACTTACTTCTATGTTGCTTTCCAATGCTGAATAATCACTTTTTTGCAAACAGTGACCTGGAACACTGTCAAAGCAATATGTTGCTCCGTTTTGAAACCTATCCTGGGTACAGCTTCCAGCACTTCAATGGTGTTTTCCCAGGCTGAAAAGTCACTTTTATGCAAACAGTGACTTGGAAGTCTGTGAAAGAAGTATGTTGCAGAATACAACTTTCATTTACTTTTCTTTGTTTCCCCATGGAGAAAAATCACTTGTTTGCAAACAGTGACTTGGAGCTCTGCAAAAGCTGTATGATTTTCACTTTTGAATACTAAGCTGAATACAGCTTTCATTCAATTCTGTGGTGTATTCCCAGGCTCAAAAATCACATTTTGGCAAACAGAGACTTGGAACACTGTGAAAGCATCATGTTACTCTGATTTTAGAATTAAGGTTTATACAACTTTCATTCACTACTATGGTGTTTCCTAGGCTAAAAAATCATTTTTTTGAGCAAAGTGACTCAGAAGTCTGTGAAAGCTGTATGTGGCTCCATTATGGAAACTAACCTGAATACACCTTTCATTCACATCTATGGTCTTTACACATGCTGAAAAAACTCTTTTCTGGAAACAGTGATGTGGGTCCCTGTGAAAGCAGTATTTTGCTGAATACTGGTTTCTTTCACTACTTGGTGTTTTCCCAGGCTGAATATCCCCTTTTGCAAACAGTGACTTGGAACTCTGTGAAAGCATTTTGCTGCTCCTTTTTGAAAACAAAGCAGAATACAGATTTCACTCACTTCTATGTTCTCTCAAGCTGAAAAATAACTTTTGTGAAAACAGTGACTTGAAGAGCCAAGGAAACAATATGTTGCTCTGTGTTGAAAACTAACCTGAATACAGCTAACATTCACTATTATGGTGTTTTCCCATGCAGAAAATTCACAGTTTTGTAAACTGTGACTTTGAAGTCTGTGAAAGCAGTATGTTGCTCTGACTGGAAAACCAAGCATTTTCTCAGGCTAAAAATCACTGCTTTACAAACTGACTTGGAATGCTGCAAAGCAGTATGTTCCTCCATTTTGAAAACAAAGCTGCATAAATTTTTCACTAACATCTATGCTATTTTCCCAGGCTGAAAAATCTATTTTTGGCAAGCAGTGGCTTGGAACTCTGTGAAAGCAGTATGATGATCAGTTTTGAAAACTAAATTGAATACAGCATTCACTCAATTCTATGGCATTTTCCCAGGCTGAAAAGTCACTTTTTTGCAATCAGTGACATTGAATTCTGCCAAACCAGTGTGTTGCTCCCTTTTAAATATTAGCTGAATACAGATTTCACTCACTTCTAGGGTGTTTTCCAAATCTGAAAAATCACTTTTACAGTGACTTGTATATCTTCAAAAGCTGTATGTTTCTCCATTATGAAAACAAAGTAAAATACAGCTTTCATTCACTTCTATGGTGTTTTCTCAATGATAAAAATCACTTGCTTTCAAACAGTGACTGGAAACTCTGCAAATGCAGTATGATCTTCATTTTTGAAAACTAAGCTGGCTACAGATTTCACCCACTTCTGTGGTGTTTACCCAGGCTGAAAAATCAGTTTTCTGCAAACAGTGACTTGGAACTCTGGAAAAGCACTATGTTGTTCAATTTTGAAAGCTAAGCTGAATACAACTTTCACTCACTTGTATGGTGTTTTCCCAGGTTGAAAAATCCCTCTTTTGCAAAGACCGACTTGGAATTTGGCCAAAGTAGTAAGTTGTGCATTTTTGAAATCTAAGGTGAATACACCTTTCTCTAACTTCTATGGTGTTTTCCCAGGCTTAAAAATCACTTTTTACGAACTATGAGTTGGATATTTGGAAAGCAGGGTGTTGCTCTGTTTTGAATTCTAACCATAGTACACCTTTTGTTCACTTCTTTGATGTTTTGCCAGGGTGAAAAATCACTTTCCTTCAAACAGTGACTCAGAAATCTGTGAAAGCAGTATGTTGCTCCATTCTCAAAGCTAAGCTGAATATATCTTTCATTTACATCTATGGCATTTTCCCAGGATGAAAAATCACTTTTTTGCAAACAGTGACCTGGAACTCTGTCAAATCAGTATGTTGCTCTGCTTTGAAACGTATGCTGAGTACAGCTTCCACCACTTCAATTGTGTTTTCCCAGGCTGAAAAATCACTTTTACAGTGACTTGCATATCTGCAAAAGCTGTATATTTCTCCATTATGAAAACAAAGTAAATGAAAGTTTTCATTCACCTCTATGCTGTTTTCTGAATGAGAAAAATCACTTGTTTTCAAACAGTGATTTGGAATTCTGCAAAAGCAGTATGTTCTCCCATAGAAACTCTACGCTAAATGCTGCTTTTGTTTATTTCTATAGTGTGTAATGACTTTTTTTGCAGTTACTTGGAACACTGCAAATGCAGTATACTGCTTCATTTTAAAAACTAAGCTTAATACCAATTTCACTCAATTCTATGCTGATTCCCAGGCCAAACAACCACTTTTTGCAAACAGTGACTTGGAACTCCATGATAGCAGTATGTTGCTCTGATATGAAAACATAACTGGAAATAGATTTCATTCACTTTTATGGTGTTTTCCTAGGCTGAAAAATCACTTTTTTGCAAACAGTGTCTTGGAACACTGTGAAAGCACTGTGTTTCTCTGTTTTGAAAACTAAGCAGAAAACAATTTTCATTCCCTACTATTGTATTTTCCTAGGGTGAAATATCACTTTCTTGCAAATGGTGACTTGGAACCCTGTGAAAGCAGTATGTTGCTCAGTTTTGAAATCTAAACTGAATACAGATTTCACTCACTTCTGTGGTGCTCTCCCAGGCTGAAAAATCACTTTTTTGCAAATGGTGACTAGGAGTTCTGAAAAGGCCATAAGTTGTCCCATTTTCAAAACTAAGTGGCATGCAGCTTTCATTCATTTCTATGGTGATTTCACAGGCTGAAAAATAACTTTTTTGCAAAGAGGGACTTGCAGCACCATGATACAGTATGTTGCTCCATTTTGAAAACTTAGCTGCATATAGCTTTCACTCACTTCTATGCTGTTTTCACAGAGTGTAAAATCATTTTTGACATTAATGGCTTTGGAACTCTGAGAAGGCAGTATGTTGCTCCAATTTAGAAACTAACCTGAATACAGCTTTCAGTCACTTCCATGGTGTTTTACCAGGCTGAAAAATCAGTTTTTGCAAGCAGTGACTTGGAACTCTTCAAAAGCAGTATGTTGCTAAGTTTTGAAAACTCAGCTGAATACAGCTTTCATTCACATCTATGGTGTTTTCCCAATGAGAACTATCTCTTGCTTTCAAACAGTGACTTGAAACTCTGCAAATTCAGTATGATCTTCACTTTTGGAAACTAAGCTGAGTACATCTTTCACCCCCTTCTGTGGTGTTTTCCCAGGCTGAAAAATCAGTTTTTTACAAACAGTGACTTGGAACTCTGGAAAAGCATTATGTTGTTCAGTTTTGAAAATCAAGCTGAATACAACTTCCACTCACTTGTATGGTGTTTTCCCAGGGTGAAAAATCACTTTTTTGCCATCTATGGCTTGGGTGTTTGAGCTTTGAATTCTAACCAGAGTACAGCTTTCATTCACTTCTTTGGTATTTGGCCAGGCTGAAAAATCACTTTTCTGCAAACAGTGACTTGGAAATATGTGAAAGCAGTAATTTGCTCCATTTTCAAAACTAAGCTGAATACATCTTTCATTCACATCTATGAGGTTTTCCCAGCTGAAAAATCTCTTCTTTTTGCAAACAGAGACCTTGAATTCTGCCAAAGCCTTATGTTGCTCTATTTTGTAACCTATGAAGAGTACAGCCTCCACCACTTCAATGGTGTTTTCCCAGGCTGAAAAATCACTTTTTTGCAATCAGTGACTTGGAAAGCCTGCAAAAGCAGTGTGTTGCTCCCTTTTGAAAACTAAGCTGAAAAGAGCTTTCACTCACTTCTATGTTGTTCTCCAATGCTGAAAAATCACTTTTTTGCAATCTGTTACTTGGAACTCTGTGCCAGCAGTATGTTGCTCTCTTTTGAAAAATAAGACGAATACAGCTTTCACTCAGTTCTATGGTGTTTTCCCAGTTAGAAATTTGTTTTTTGCAAACAGTGACTTGGAACTGCTGTGAAAGCCGTATATTGCTCCATTTTGAAATCTAAGATGAATACAGCTTTCATTTACATCTGTGGTGTTTTCCAGGCTGAAATATCACTTTTTACAAACAGTGACTTGGAACACATTGAAAGAAGGATCATGCTTCATTTTCAAAACAAAGTTGAAAGCAGCTTTCATTCATTCCTATGGTGTTTTCCCAGGCAGAACAACCAATATTTTGCAAACAGTGGCTTGGAAGTCTGTTAAAGAATTAAGTTTCTCTTTTGAAAACAAAGCTGGATACCCCTTTCATTCACTTCTCTGCTCTTTTCTGAGGCATAAAAATCACTTTTTGGCAGTGTCTTGGAAGTCTGCGAAAGTAGTATGTTGCAGAATACAGCTTTCATTTACTTTTTTGTGTTTTCCTAGGGAGAAAAATCACTTGTTTGCCAACAGTGACTTGGAAATTTGCAAAAACAGTATGAACATCAGTTTTGAAAACTAAGCTGAATATGGCTTTCAGTCAATTCTGTTTTGTATTCCCAGCCTGGAAAATCACTTTTCTGCAAAGAGAGACTTGGTACACTGTGAAAGCATCATGTTGCTCTGCTTTTACAATTAAACTGTATACAAATTTTATTCACTTCTATGGTGTTTCCCCATGCTGAAAAATCACTTTTTTTGCAATCTGTTACTTGGAGCTCTGTGCCAGCAGTATGTTGCTCTCTTGAAAAATAAGAATACAGCTTTCACTGAGTTCTATGGTGTTTTCCCAGTTGTAAATATCTCATTTTTGCAAACAGTGACTTGGAACTACTATGAAAGCAGTATGTTGCTCCATTTTGAAAACTAAGATGAATACAGCTTTCATTTACATCTGTGGTGTTTTCCCAGGCTGAAAGATCAATTTTCTGCAAACACTGACTTGGAACTCTGCAATAGCAGTATAGTGCTCCCTTTAGATAACTAAGCTGTATACAGATTTCACTCACTTCTATGGTATTTCCCAAGGCTGAAAAATCACTTTATTCAAATAGTGACTTTGAACTCTGTGAAAGCAGTATCATCTTCAGTTTTGAAAACTAAGCTGAACACAGCTTTCACTCACTTCTGTGCTGTTGTCCCAGGCTAAAAAATCAGTTTTTTTTTGTAAACATTGACTTGGAACTCAGGAAAAGCCTTATGTTGCTCACTTTTGAAAACTAAGCCAAATTCAAATTTCACTCACTTTTATGGTGTTTTCCCAGGGTCAAAAATCCCTCTTTTGCAAATACTGACTTGGAATTCAGCCAAAGTATTAAGTCACTCATTTTTGAAATCTAAGCTGAATACAGCTTTTACTCACTTCTCTGGTGTTTTCTCAGGCTGAAAAATCACATTTTACAAAGAGTGACTTGGAAATCTGCAAAAGCAGTATGTTGTTCAATTTTGAAACTAAGCTGAATGCAGCTTTCTGCGGGACACTGATTACGTGCTTCAACTTGGCGGGCCTGGGCTGGGGGACCTGATCAGCCCCTGGGGAGGGTGGTGGGCACGGGCGACAGCGCCCTCCACAGCCCCCCGGGCCTGGGAAAGTGAGGCCGGAGGCAGGCCCCATTTCCTCACCCAAAATACCACTGTTGGGAGAGGCTTGCCGGAGGGAACCGCCTTTTCCCCACCCCCTTATCTTGCCCGGACACTCCCCGTTGCCAGTGCAACTCCCATCACCACCGGTGCGCATACATTGTTGCCAGACACCGTTACGGGAGCAACTCTCGCCCCTTTTCAATCAACGTCCGCGCCCTCTCAGAACCAATCCAAGCCTTTAACCCTTACAGCTACCCCGCCCTCTAAACCGCCCGATATAAGCTTGTACTCGCCCCTAATAAACGCTCTCT
>KN182551.1:828-38960 GCA_000164785.2 Choloepus hoffmanni | reverse complement strand
TGCTGGATCATTGGATAAATGTGTATTTAACTTTATAAGACACTGCCAAATTGTTTTTCTAAAGTGTCTGTAGAACTAGCAGTATATGAGATTCCAATTGTTCATCATCCTTACCAACACTTGGTATTGTTAGTCATTTTAATTTATCCATTCTAATGGTTGTAATGGTATATAACTGTCATTGTAGTTTGCATTTCCCTAATGACTAATGATATTGATTATTTTTTCTTGTGCTTATTTGCCTTCAAATATCTTTTTTTATTAAGTGTTCAAATCGTTGCCCATTTTTTAAATTAGATTTTTAGAATTCTTATTAAGAAAAGCTTTTTTAAAAAATCAGTATCTTTTTGCAAATATTTTTCCCATCCTGGACTTCCCTTTCATTTTCTTAACACTATCCTTTAAAAATGAGAATATTTTAATTTTGAAGTCAAATTTATCAAAATTTTCTTTTATGGTTTTTGCTTTTATTTTGTCCTATCTAAAAATATTTGTCTAAATCAAAGTTACAAAGATTTTTGTGTGTTTCTTCTAGAAGCTTCTCAATTATTTGTTCTTGTAGCTTTTTTGTAAATTACTTAGAATCTTCTACATGTACAATCATGTCATCTATGAATAAGGAGAGTTTTAGGTTTTCCTTTCCAGTCTATATGACTTTTATTTCTTTTCCTTGCATTATTGCATTAGCAACAATGCAATCCAATTCAATGTTAAATGAAAGCTGTGAGAGGGGACATCCCTGACTTGTTCCTAGTCTTAGGGAAAACACAATATGTAAGAATATATATTAGCTGTAGCACTTTTTTGTTTGTTTGGTTGGTTGTTTTTTGTTTGTTTTTTGATAGATGCCCCTTATCAGGTTGAGGAAGTTCTTTCTGTTTCCTAGTTTACTGAGGGCTTTTAGCATGACTAGATATTTAATTTTGTCAACTATTTTCTCTGCATCAATTGAGATGATGATATGATTTTTCTTTTTATATTTAGTTTGTTAATATGGTAAATTACTTTGATTTTTGAATTTTAAACCTACCTTGCCTACCTGTGATGAATCCCCCTGGGCCATGATGTATGATTCTTTTTATAAATTGTTAGCTTTGATTCACTAATTTTGGTTAAGGATTTTTTAATTTAGTCTATAATTATCTTTTCTGGGGGTAATGTCTTTGGTTTTGATATCAGGGAAATGATGGCCTTAGAAAATGAATTGAAAAATGTTTTCTTCTCTACAATTTCCTGATAGAGCGTATATGGAATTGGAAATTTTTTCCTTTAAATGTTTAGTAGAATTCACTAGTAAAGACTGGAGTTTTCTTTGTGGGAAGGTTTTTAACTAGAAATTCAAGTTGTCTTTTTTATTTTTTTTAGAACTGAAAGCAAAATTACTGCTTTTATGATACTGAAAGAACAAAGGTGGGTACTTTTCTTAAATCAAAGCAGCATTTGTTTTGTTTTTAAAGTGAATTTTAAAGTACATTTGAATATCAATAGATTATAAGACATTACTTTCTGCTCTGCACCTCTCATTCTCTCCAACTCTAAAGACTCACTTTTTCTTCTCAGAATGCTGTTTAAATCACTCTTTGTATGTGACTGGTTATTCCTATAACTGTGTAAATTACCTATTACTGAAATGTGAGTTCCAGTTTCCATTTAGCTGTAATGTAGTTTCATTTTATTTTCAGCTAATTTAGAAAATTTGTTCAATTTAATTGGAACAGAGTATGGCTATATGGTTGAAGGCTTCTTTTAATTTATTTATTGAGTCCTGCTAAATACTTCTGCATGTATTTTGAGGATTTTTAAATCAATCACATTCATCCTGTTTTCTCTGGAATTATAAGATTTGAGCTTATCATCTTGTCTATTTTACACTATAAAGAGAGGATTTTTGGGTCTCTGAAGTACAAAGTGATAATAGAATGAAACATGTTCTTAGTGTATACAGACCAATATCCACATTTATGTTTATTATTTTTATGTTCATATTTATGTTCATATTCATATTTATCTATCTTGGGCATATACTTACTTCCTGGAAACTACTATCCTGGCCATTGTTGTTTAGGGACCTGAGCAAATGCATCCTCTCTGAAAACTATTAGGCTGAAGTTTTTGCAGATACAGTCATAGAAGGGATTGAATTCCCAACTGCATCAGTGTGGACATTATTATGGATTCTTCTTAGGCTTTATAAGCTACAGCTAGAAAGGGAGAGGATGCATGGTGTACAATAGTCTTGCCTAGCAGATAATCAGGGCCCTGGAATTAAAAGAACATGTGTGGCCTATGTGTGTTTGCCTGCAGGCTTAGATCTTTATTCATACCTAATGCCATTTCCCTTTCTTCATCAGTTGTTCCAAATATTTTTTCATACTTTTGAATTCACTCTTTCTCAAAACAGTATGGTCTTCACTAAAAAAGTCAAGGCAATTTGCTAATATTTCTCAACTTAATGTCTTCTCATAATTTATCCACATACTCACTTCTTTTTATCTTTCCACTCAATGAGAACAGTATTTATTGCTCCCCACTTGTTTATGTTTTTATTGTGATTAACTGTAAAGTCTCTATTGGTAATTCTAGAAAAGAGTAACCTTGTATATTATATTTGCCTAGAAAGAATTAACTATTGAAGTTAAGATAAAATTTAATATAGATAAAAATATAAGGAAATGTTTTGGGGGTTGCTACCTAAGATTTTTGTTTAAATCTAGTTTACTGAAGTACAATTTACATACAATAAAATTGAAATATTCTATTGGAAATTTTAATGAGTTTTGACCAAAAAATAAGAGTTTGTAACCACCACTATAATCAAGATACAGAAGTTACATTATCCAAAAAGTTCCTCCATGCCCCTTTTTTAATCAACCCTTCCCTCCACCTCCAGCCATGGACAACCATTAATCTACTTTCTGTTTCTATGTGTTCCTTTGCAATAACACCATAAAGATGGAATCATAGAGTGTGTAGCCTTTTGGTTCTCACTTCTTTCCCTTAGAATGATGCATTTGATCTTCACCCATGCTGTTGCCTCTAGGAGTAGTTCATTCCTTTTTATTGCTGAATGATATTTCATTGCATAGATGTAGCAAAATTTGTTTATGCATTCATCAAGCAAAAGATAATTGGTTTGAGTGGCTCACTGAGTTATATGGTAAATGTATATTTAACTTCATAAGAAACTGTCAAACTGTTTTCCAAAATAGCTGTACCATTTTGCATTCCCACAAGCAATAGATGAGAATTGAAGTTGCTCTGCATCCTCATCAGCACTTGGTATTGTAAGATTTTTTTTTTTTTATTTTAGCCATTCTAATAGATGTATAGTGTTATCTCATTGTGGTTTTAATTTGAATTCCCCTAATGACGTATGATGTTGAACACTTTTTCATCTGCTTATTTGCTAGCTCTTCTCTTTTAAAGGAGACTAGTCCTGATCCCATAACTACAGCTGCCTGGGCCACGGCTACCAGTTACATACCAGCTGAGGCTGGTTCCACAACCACTGACCATCGACTTACATAAATAGAGTATATAATAGTTGCTAATCGTGGAAGGAGAATACAAGGAACTATAGGGTTATGAATCAGAGTGGTCAGTTCTACCTGTGGATGTCAAGGAAGATTTAACAAAGGAAGTTACTTAAGCTGAATCTTGAAGAACAAGTGGAGATTTGCCAGTGGTTCAAATAAGGTGAAAGCAATGAGAGCTAAATGGCTATTGACATTATCTGTGCAGTAAATAATATTTCAAGTAATTTACTATGTGTTTGGTGTGGCATCAATTTGAGAGATAAAGTAGACAAGTATCTAACCCTCAAGAGTAGCGTTCGGTATGGTGGAGAGCTGTGATAAGATGTTTCCTCAGCCACTTAATCTCCGTTTTTAGATTTATTCTTAAAATTAAACTCAGATTCTGTGGTTTGCAATAACTACAGTCTTTGGAATCCAATGTAACCCTTGTGTCCTGACTGCTAAGGAAACAGCCATGCCCTACACAGTCATTCTGACTGGTAGGTTTTAACTCCATCGTCAGCCTATTTAAACCAAACAACAAAAATAAAAATAACGATAGTAACAGCAATAGTAATGACTAACATCCTAATAGCTTAGTTTGTGGCAGGCAGGTGCTAAATATTTTATGTGGATTTTTCTCCTTTAATCTTCATAAGAACTCTATGAGATAAGTGCTGTAATTATCTCCATTGTATAGATTGGGAAACAGCTGCACCAGGCCTAAAGGTTAAAGAACAAGACTGTTCCAGGTTCCAAGGTAGCTGAAGGTATTCCATATTATGATGAAAGAGAGCAGACAGGAATCCTATCCTGGCTTGTCAGCCACCCCACAAGTTATATGACCCTCTCCTGGACTGGCAGTTTGTACCATGGGTCCCTTTCCAAAGTGACCTATAGACAAACATATAAAGAGGTGGAAAACCTGCATGTGTTGAGCCAGGGAGTAGTGCGCTTTAGACCTTGTTAATTGGATCACTGTCAGAAACCATTCAAAGGAGGTGTCATTACAGCAGCTTCCAGGAAGCAAGCTCTGATTTTCTTTTTCTTCTTTTTCTTCTTCTTCCTCTTTTTCCTGGCTTCCCTCCATCTTTCTTAATTTCCTTTACATTCTCCCTCCTGTAGTATCTATCATGAGAAATGTAGTGTCAAACATGAAGAAAAATCTGTGGTCCAGAAAAGAGCAAGAGGGCCCATGATGCCTAAGTCTGTGAGCACTCCGAGGACAAAGTTATGCCTTCTTCTTTTTCATATTCAGCCTAGCCACAGAGCCTGGAATAAAGGAGTTCCCCAGTGGCTGTGTTTTGAATGAATGAATGAATGAATGAGGACTTAGACCATTCCTAAATCACTAGAAGTTTCTCATTTTTTCCATCTAAATATAGACAAAACTATGGAGCTAACTATGAAAAGGTTTAGACATCACTAGTGGTTCTTGAAAAATCATTCCTGTGATTTTTCTCATTCTTGCTATCATGGGAAGTGCAGTCTTTACAACCAGGTCACTAACTCATGCAGGGCCTTCTCTCAAAAACATTTCTTTTTATATCAGAACAGAAATTTTTGGGTTGTATTTGCATTTGAAGCCTGTCTTATAAACCAGTGTTCCTCCCCCTATAATTCAGTATCTAAGACACAGATTTTACCCACCCAGCCCTGTGAACAATGATCTATCTACCCAAGTCAGTAATATTAAATTAAATTTATGAGAGTAGGTTTTCAGCATATTTCCCATTCAGAGCTGCATTCTTCTTCCATAGCCTGCATATGAACAACAGCTTCAGTTATAAATGTTTCCCAGTGAGCCAGTGCTCCAGCTGATAGAAACAAAACTTACCGTATTTCTTACAAATCTCCAACATGCATCCCACCAATCACCGTGACACGCAACCGAGAAACTCTATTCAGCTTTGCAGCTGGTGTTCTATCATTCTGAAGTGAACTGGCAAGGCTTAAAAGTCCTCTGATCAGGTAACTTTTATAAGAGGGTGAGTGGAGTATTGTCAAGCAAACATATTCTTGACTGGCATGGAGCTAAGGGCCAGTTCACTTTGTAGAATGTAGAAATGAAATGATCACATTCTACCTTGAATAAAGAAAAATAATAATTATCAATATCGCCTTAAAAATGGGAGAAGGAAACATATCCTGCCTTATAAAATGTCTTTCAATCACCACACAACACGGCAACCCAACCAACCACATACACACAATCAAACCGACCTTCACACGAGAAAACACACTAAAAACTGTCTTCTGTCTGATCCTATATTTTTCTTCCCGATGGCACACAGCCACCTTGTTTGTGTCAATTGAATAATCTGAAATAGAAAATATAATTTGCGTATCACTGTTGCACATGGATAAAATGAAGATGCGAATTTGCTGGCCTGTTGAATACCAAGTCTATTTATCTATCTATCTGTCTATCAATCATCTATCTCTCTTACAAATACACACTTATTCAGTTATTCACTCACACACAAACTTCATTGAGTATCATTCCTAACATTTGCATAACAGCTTAGCTTGATAAGCATTTCCACAACCCTATTGCAACTCATTTAGTCCTCACCACTCATCCTTAGGTAGATCTCATACCTTTTTTCGGCCCAGGAAGCTGATGAACCCACATCATCTTACTCTTGGGTTGGTGCTCTCCTACTACACTTGTGGGAGTAATAAAACCCTTGACCTCAAATGGTTATTTTGAGGATTACCTGAGATGTGGAGCACTTAGCACAGGGCATGGTATCTAGTAAAACCTGAGTAAACAGCTGCTAAATTTACAAACATCCTAGGAGACATGCATATGTCAGATACTTTTGTTTGCCAGATTCCACAGCAGACTGAGGTAGATACAGCTCCAGGGGACACATTTCCCAACGGTCATTCACCTTACTCTGCCTGAAAATGATGCTATCTTCCAAAGTCACATGCACATTGCACTCTTAACACAGGGCTTTGTGTGTCAGTAACCTCCATAAAAAAGATAATTTGGCCACCTCTATTTCCGATCAAAGAAATCCATAAAAGTATCAACACTGCATGGACTTTAATAAAGCTTACTATGCTTAATATTATTATTATTGTTATTATACTGTAGTTTGACATTCTGACATTTGAGGTTTTTACATTTTTTATAAGAGAATAGATCATAACATCTCTCTTAAGTCAGTTCCTCAGGAAACAAACATAGATAAATGTGTAGGAAGCTTACTGGAGCCCTCAGGATCAACATCTGTGAGGGGTGGGAGAAGCAGGATTGGGCAGAGAGATGTTGCAGTTGCGTCAGAACTTCAGCCTGAAGCTGGGAGGGCCGTGCCGAGGTGACCTGTGTGGCCTCTGCCCTCTCCATCAAGCAGTCATTGGATGCAGGCCCCCTTTGACTGAAGTCTGCTCTGGAGGACAGTTCACCTGAGATCCCGCCACCAACACTTCCAGCAACTGGCGGATTGAGAGCCTCGGTCCTAAAGGGGTTTTCTATGTAACTCACCACAGCATCCACAACAAAACAGCCCCCACCACAATATTCCTTTCTGCATCTCTCCCATGGATTTCTTTGTTCTTGATGCTTTCTTGACCTCATTATGAGAGATGTCAGGCAGACTGACACATCCTGAATGCTTTTCTTTTGGCCTTGTTAGTGTAATTTTCTTATTATTTCTTGAGCCTCTTTAGCTTTAAAGAAACTATGAATAAGAGTTTTAAAATTCCCAACTAATGCTCACAATTAGGGTTAAGGCCCATTTAGTCAGGACCAAGGCAGGAAACAAATGGCACCCTCGAACAGGGGTAATCAAGGTGAGTTTAATGAATGGCCTATTGACAAATGGATGGGCAAAGTTAAGGAAAACTAATGATGAGTGATGAAGCCCTTACCTAGGCAATAGTGAGAAACTTCTACTGCTCCTGAAGCTTCAAGGGTAAGGAGAGGGAGAGGTTACTGAAACTGGAGAGAGCTGTGGTTTGAGAAGCACTATGCCTTTTAGAAGAGGAACACACCAGGAACAATCTAGAAGGGAGGGAGCTGGGTAAATAAGTGCCCTGACCTCATCTCTTGCCCCCTTCTGACCTCCTGCTGGCACCACCCGTTGGCTGAATGCACCCATTAGGCAGTGGGTGGGGGAGCCTGTGGATGCAGTCCGTGGGGGTCAGCCTCCTGAGCAAAGCCGTTAAAGTAGATTTGGAGCAGCAAAGGAAGTCTCCCTTTATGGACCTGTGCAATTTCCAAGGTCATTAAAGTTGGTAACATTCATTTCAGTTTTTTGAGGTTTTTTGTGTAGGGTTGACTCTAGTTTATGTCATCTTCATTGCTTCCATTCTAGCCACCTACAATCCCTTTTCCATCCAGTAACCAGATTGTTATTTTAAAAATACAATTCCTATCCTATCTACTTGTGAAAAATCCTTCATTGTCTACCCAGTGCTCTAAGACAAAGGTCAATCATGTCAACATGACTCACAAGACTCTCCCTGGTCTGATCCTGCAAATCCTCACCCCACACCTCATTCTGTGCCCGCCATCCCCTTTTTCTTTGCCTTGACACATTGTACTTCTTGCAGGTCCTTGAACAAGCTGTACTCCCACTACCTCCCCTCTTATTGTTTCCTCTCCTTAAAACATCATCCTGCACCTCCTTAACTTCTTCTTATCCTTCACTTCTCAGCTCCAAGTTCTGTTTCCACAGAGAAACTTCCCCTAAGCCTTCCTCTTCTACCTGCAGAACAGTTCTCTACCACCCACTTCAGATGCTTTCACAGCAATCTCTACTTTTTCTCTGTAGCACTCGTCTAAATTTGCAGTTTTATGGAATTGTTTGCTGTCTGTTTCTCTTTAGACTCTAAATTCTAGGAGGGCAGATGCTAACACAATGTTTTCTAGCACATAGTAGGTCCTCAAGGGATACTTATTGAATGAACACGTGAATGAATGTATGTGTGAATGAACACATGAATTGGGTGGGGTGGGAAACTTGACAAAATAGATTGCTCACACCTTGGCTAAAGGCACAACTGTAACCAAATCACAAGCAGCTTGCAGGCGCACCATTGCCAAGAGGGGATGTGAGCCCAGTGTTGCCAGCGCTGGCTGTTTTTTACCTGAAATCAAGGACATCCTTGGTATAATGTAAAATCTCCTCACTTTCAAATAATGGCTACTAATTCCAATTTATTTTAAATACAATGCAGTTTAAAGAAAATACTATGGGGGCCAAATTCAGTCGAGGGGAATATCTATTTTAATTCCCAGTGTCAGCTTCAAAGAAGGTAAAATTTCACAGCGGAGGCATATCCCACTGTTTGCCATGTAAATCCACAATATTTTTCTAACACTGCTATTAGTGTCTGGGTTTAACTCAAATTTATTTCTAATCAATTAATGGCCCACCCTAGTTTTTACCTAATCATAATAAATCAAAATCTTCTAAAGGAACAATTAGGCGAAAGACAAGATCTATGGAGGAGTCAAACATCCCTGCTAAAAATATGAATTTGTAAACATGGACTCATCTGGCCTTCTTAATGATTCCGTACAGAAAGTGCATTAATTAAAATGAATAGTGTTGTTTTCTTAATGGTAAATCATTCTTTCATAGACATAAAACTTTGCTTGGAGGCAAGTGTACTGGGAGAAAACGTGATTGTTTCTGTGGAATTCATCAGTCATTTCAGCTCTTTTCCCTCTATTATGACTACTCAGTGTGCAGTTAATAAAAAGCTATATAGAACAAGAGCTAAAGACAGTAAATAAATAGAAGGAAAACTGGGGAACGATTATGCTGAGGATCAAAGAAGGCTGGCTTAGGGACTGTCTGAGCAGTATACAGGAATGGGAGCATATTTAGAAACATTGTGTAAGATATTCAACACCTCATAAAATGAAACTGATTTCAGCTCTTTGCTCAATCCAGTGAGATGTCTCTTTGGGAATGAGGATCTCCTTCCCACCCAAAACTTAGTTTTCTGAAGAGAGGATTAGATCTCAGGCCTCTTGTGGTTTTATATTCTTAAAAGCTGTATTTTATTTCCCCCTGTTCTGCCATTGCTTGAAGTAGAAAACATATCAAAACTAATGATGTCAAATGCTATCAACATCAAATGTCTCTAATCCAGGGCTAGGTTTTGTGGTGTCTTTTGAGCTCCTCATCTTTGAATGTAGCTTGAAACAGAGGATATTTTCCAAGAGAAGAAGTATGTGGCGTAATGAGATGATATAACACAGACATGTACTTTCCAACTAGCTTCTCTCCTATTCAGACTCCAAACTTGAAGCTGCATAGTAATTACATAATCACTGAACTGAAAACTTGCTGACTATACTGATTGTATTCATGAATCCTTTATGAACCCTCATTCCATCCTCCCAATAGGAAGTTTCAACATTAACCTAAAGGTGGACTCTTTTTCCAAACTTAGGAGCAAATTTTGTAGGAAAATATATTTTTCACCTCAAGGTTCACCATTGTTGGTGCAAGTATCAGAACTTCTTTTAATCAGTTCAGGGACCACTGCTTAGGAAATTCTGACTTGGGCCACCTGCCTCCATTAACATTGTGCTTATAGATGACTTTTCACATAGCAAAGAGCAATGATGAAAATATTTTCAATATTTTAATTATTTCTAATAAGCATTTTTTCCATTAGCTAGCCAAACATACTCAGCTATTTTAAAAGATTATTCTCACCATCAGCCCTGAGATTCATATTTTCTATGTGAGTAGAAATCCTTTTAAGTAAATATCTATTTCTCATGCCACCTATAGCATTTTCAGGAATCCCATAAAGATGTAAAATACAATCCCAAGCCATGTGGTGTCTGTCACTTGACACAGATTTCCATTTGGTAAATGGAAAGGTTTTCTCTTTTTAAATAAATAGTTCTAAGAAGTTTTGAGTACGATAAATAATACGTGTTTGTGAGTCAGCGTTTCAGAATTTTAAATTAATAATCCATAAAGTACTCACTTAAGATGAGTGAGGAAGGTAAAAAACAAAATGAAACAAAGCAAAAAAAAAAAAAAAAACCACAAACAAAGAAAAAACCCTACCACCAAAATTCTGTATTGACTCTCTTATTCATGTTTCAAAGTTAGGGAAAGTTCCAGACTGGCTAGTTTGATACCCCTTCCTGTATCTTCTGCCACCACTCATGAAAGAAACCACAAACTCATGTGAAACCATGAAACCATTAGGAAATTTTACCGTCATGTCTCATGAAAAATATGAGTATATTTTTAATATAAAAACACAACATAGCCTACTTTATCCAACAGTGAAGAAGCAAATTAAGCAATGCCAAAAAACTAGAACAAGTGAAAACAGGAGTGAAGTACTGCCTGTCTTTTCTTACTTAACTTAAAACAATTACACTAATGAGAAAATATAGTACTAGAAATAAAATAATTTAACCAGAGTTAATTATTGTCAGAGTTGATACCACAGTATGGTCTCATCTTTGTTAAAAGATGTTAGCCGTTTCTATATGGCTCTCATGAAGTATAAAATTGGTTCAAAAGCAGTACTTGTAAGTAGTAAAGTGCATTTTTTCAATAGGTTGTTCAAGACTCTTCTCTGATCCTTCTCCATTGTCAAAGTGGTGACAGATGGGATTCAATGGTATCTTCCTAAATCTCTACCTCTGGAGGTTTTATTTCCTTTGCTTCAAGCATCCTGGGCTATTGTTCTCCCCATTTCCCTCCCTTCTCTCCACTCTGGAACACATTATCTTATGAAGTATGTTGGCTTTGGTGCATCTTCTAAGATGGAGGTCCTATAGTCTATTGCTTTTCTTTGTAATCACCAATCCATCTTCTTTTCTCATTTCCTATTTGCTTGGTGTTCTCATTTATAGGTGCCATGGGAGGGTATTAGCGTTATTATCAGCCATGGGTCACCAGGTTTGAGATGCTCCCTATATCTCAGAGCCTGTGGTAATTGCAGCTGTAATGCCTGGGAGGCCTAGAGCCAGTGGGTCCTGTCTCTGTCTTCCTACACGGGCCCAGAGCCCCCCGCAGGGAGGGCCTCTGCTGCTGGAGCCGGAAGGAGCCCCCTCCCACCGTGCCCTCCCCCGTAGAGCACCCCCACAGTGCCCCCTCCAGTTGATAATAAAGATATAGCCATGCTACTTTCAAAGTTGATTCCCTGCTTCTATAAACTCAAGGAAACTTAAAAACAAACAAACAAACAACAACAACAAAAAAAAAACATGATGTAATTGTGCTCTATATTAGGGGTTTTAAAATAATTACGGTTTTAATGCTGGGAAAAGCATACACTGGCTTACTCAGCTGAAATTTGTGAGAAAGTAAGCATACAAGAACATTCATGTGCCATCTTCTTCACCCACCTTTTCAGCCTCTTTTGCATCATTGGGTAAATGTGGCCTAGGTAGTAGGTGCCAGATCCCATGGCAGGAGCTGGAAAGGAGACACTGGAAGATAGATAAAGTTACTCACTAGTTTCTGCTTGACAATCATGATTAACTTCCCAAATAAAATCAGCCTCAGGTAAACTGAAACCACTAGTCCAGGTTACATCATATTTTGGTCATAAAGACTAGCTAAAAATCACCAACCATATTGCATATACATTAATTTTTGTGCAAATAATGGCTTGCTACTTATTTAAATTGGTTGTATTGATCTGAGTGTTTTAAAGGATTCAAGAATTAATACTCAGACTTTCCCTCAGTGTCCCACCTAACCAGTCTATTCTGATTTGCAAGGGGATACTAAGAAACATACCACATAAGTAGAATATTCTCTATCTACCCGTTTTTACCAGGTTCTCTGTCCCAAGAGGCTGACATGGGCTTCCCTGCCTTCTGGCTTCATTTTGAGTTCAGCCTTTGGCAGCCCTTAGAGGAGATCTGAGGGAAGGAAGAAAGAGTCAGAATATTTATTCCCCCCTCCCTCTCAGGTTGTTGTCTTGGCCTGCATTTTCTCAAAGTAGACACCTCTATATAACTTCTCCTTCCAGGTGGTAACCGCTCCCTTCCTCATTCCTTGGGGTCATTAGCACTTTATTCCTGCACTTTGGCTCTCCTACCCCTGCCCTTGAGTTTCTAAATAATTTCTATAAAATCAACCTTTCTCTAAGTGTCCTAATTTGAGTGTGCTCTCTGTTTCCCATTAGACTCTATTGCTACATCACCTTACCAATCATAGACTGGTGATACTTCTTGTTGGGTGATGTATATGGCTTATATTTAGTGTCTTTAAATAAGACCATAGAAGCAATGTAGATTTTGCGAAAGATGAGCATAGTTTTTCCACTCTGAGAATCACTAAATAACAGACTAGCCATTAAATACTCAAGTCCAAGCTTAACTGAGAGAAGAAACAAAAGTTTGAGGGAATTTGATAACCAAAACCAAGACTTTCAAAAGGTTTATAATTGGCTCTTAATTTTGGCACAAATCACTAGGCAAGGCTAGTTGGATTGCCACAAGGAAGATAAACGTTTCTTACTACAAGATTTTGTACAAATAAAATGACTTTAACCAGCAGCAGAAGGGGAACTTTGAGCAAGGGGACTGGATACTCTAATGAGATCATAAAAGAATCATTAATGCACTCAAATCTGGCCAATGTGGATTAGACCAACAGGATGCTAAAAATTTGCTAGATGGGAACTTCTGCTCTGGAGAAATGAAGTAGACATTTCATTTCCCTGTTCCTCCCAATAGGCACAGCTAAAACCCTGGACTTTATATTAAACATAAGAACACACTGAAAAATTGAGAGAAGAGGGAAACTGGCTAGAGACCTGGGACCCAAGGAATGGCGCAGTGGTTAGTTTTCTGAGTTTCTTTTCCTCATTTATCACAGACTTGGGGATGAAGAAGCCCGCAACCCAGAAATGCCAACAAGGATAGACCTAGAAGAAAAAAAAAAGCCCCAACAAAAGTATATTCTCTCTAGCCAAAGGGGTCAGTAGAGAGGCAACCATGCCAGACAAAACACTCATAGACAATAACCGCTCTACTGCAGCCAAACATCGCAGAAAACAGGAAAATCTCCAAACACTTGACACTGAACGAAATACTTTCAAATAATGCATGGGTCAAAGAGAAAGTCTTAAGAGGTATGTAAAAATATACACTGAGCTGAATGGAAATGAAAATACAGCATAGAAGAATTGTGGGATGCTGCTAAAGCAGTGCTGAGAGGAAAATGTATGTAGCTGAATGTACAAAGAATTTCTTCTCCCACTTCAGGAAACTAGAAAAATAAAAAGAAGATAACCCAAAGGAAGCAGGAGGAAGGAAACAATACAGAGAAGAAATTAATAAAATTGAAGTTAGAAAAACAATAGATAAAAATCAATGAAACCAAAATGTCTTTCCTAGGTAAATAGTATAAACAAAGTATCATACATCCATACCATACAATACCATGCAGCAATAAAATGTAATGACTCTTGATACACAAATAGCTTGGGTTAATGTCAAGAACATTATGCTCATTGAAAAAAGCCAATCTCGGTAAGCCACCTATTGTATGCTTCCATTTATATAACATTCTTGAAATGACAAAATTATAGAGATAGAATAGTGTTTTCCAGGTGTCAGGGATAGTAGGGAGTATAACTGAGTGTGACTATAAAAGATTGCATGAGAGAGATCTTTGTGGTGATGCAAAGATTCTGCATCTTGAGTTTGGTGGTAATTATACAAATCCTCATGTGTGTGATGAAGTGAATAGAACTATACACATGTGTTGCACCAATGTCAATTTTCTTATGTTGACATCATGCTGTAATTAAGTCAGATGTAACCATTGGGGGAAACTGGGTGAAGGGAACTTTCTATACTATCTTTGCAACCACCTGTGAATCTGTAATTATTTTGAAATAAAAAGTTAAAAAAAAAACTTAGCTGGTTGTATTTTTTTTTATCCTTCTTGGACCATACAAGTTTATTGTCTATAAATGTCTATAAATGTTCACTTATGAGTACTTTGAATACTTATTCTAATAATTCAAAAGCAGAATCAGCATCAGAGCTATGAGCTCCAATCAACTGTACGGTAATTTGACCCCAATGCTCCCAGATCTCTTACTTTTCAAAAGAGACTGGGAGTCTGGATTTTTGAATGAAGCTTCCAGATTTATAAATGTTGACAACCAATTCAAAGTGTCTTAAATGCTTTGTGAGCCAAATAAAACAAGCCTATAGTCTAAACCCAGTTTGTGGGCCACCCATTTTGCCAGCACTGATTTAAAACTTTTCCTGCAGAGGTAGAATTGTGTGAAGATCACAAAATGATTGAATGAAAACAACTAACCCTCACTCCATATTAAGAACCATATCCAGTGTAGCAAAACTAAAAGCATTAATGATGATGTGCTACATGTGCAGCATATGTCTTCTGGCATGTGTGTGTTCTTGTGTTTGTGAATGTGTGCATATGAATGTGTGTGGTGTCTGTGTGCATATACATGCATGCATGTGTGTTTGTGTGTGCATTTTCTTTGTGTGGGTGTGCACATGTGTCTGTGTGCATGTGTGTGTGTGTATGTACATTTGTGGTTACAAATATTACTTTTCCTCTCTCTTAGCAGTTGCTGGAAACTTTGACAAGGAGTTCCAATCTTCTCCTTCAAATGATTGTCATTCTTATCCTACCCTGGGCTATGCCAGTTTAGCCAATTCCTTATAATAGAGTTCTTGTTACTTCTCCAAAAGAACTGCAGCCCCTGTAAATGCAGATTAGCTTCTAAGAAGGAGGCATTTTCCTCCCAACATTTAAAGGAAGATGCCTCTATGTCTCCTCTGCAGAAGCATTTCTCTTCTGATTGTGTGGCCCTGTAGCTTTCTTTCCCCTCAGAGCTTTTTAGTTGTGGTGTTTATGTACTGCTTAGGCTACAAACACAGCATGACTTGCATGCTCCATTCCTTGGGAGGCACAAGGAGATTAAGTCCAGGCTGTAAGGATCTTTCTGATTCTTAGAAATATAGACTTGGTGTTTTAGTTTCCTAGGCTGCTCAAGAAAGTACCATGAAATGGATTGGTTAAACAATGGGAATTTATTTGCTCATGGTTTGAGGCTGAGAAAAATTCTAAATCCAGGTGTCAGCAAGATGATGCTTCTTCCCAAAGACTGTGGCATTTTGGGGCTGGCTGCTGGCCAACCTTGGTTCTTAGCTTGGCACTTGGCAAGGCACATGGCAGAGACTCCTGGTCTCTCCCTTTGCTTGACAGTTTTGTTGATATTCAGCTTCTTGCTTCCTGTGGCTTTCTCTCTGTGTATCTGAATTTCATTCCATTTATAAAGGACTCTAGTAATAGGATTAAGACCCTTCCTGATTGGGCTGGGCTGCATCTTAACTGAAGTAACCTCATCAAAAGGCCCTACTTACAATGAATTAAACTTAAGAACATGTTTTTTGGGGTACATACTGCCTCAAACTACCACACTTGGTGATACCTTCCCCCTTTGCTATAAGAGGCCAAAATTTTGCAGTATGACTATGTTACCCACTCTGGCATGATGACTGTGGTGAAATTTACATACATACAGATGCATACATGGGCCCACAAGTTCATGGTTCATGTGTGTGTCTGCATAACTGTGTCCTACACCAGTGGACGAACCACAGAACCTCCCTAGTGCCTCTGTACCCAACTGAGCTTCTGGGTGGTCAGAATCCCTTCAGTATGGAGTGGGCAGTGCTTTTGAGGGGGGGCAGAGATGATTTCTTCTGCTTAGTGAGGTCAGAATCTTTCCACTAACTTAAGCTCAGCTAGATAGACTGGCTTATTTGATTGAAAGAATAACGTTGGACAATACCTGTCCCTGAATAACGTTGGACAATACCTGTCCCTGATAAAGAGGAAAGAATATTCAATTCACTTATATTTTAGCCATGTTCATAAAAAGTGCCATTCAAGCATCCCTAATTGCAGGAAAGACTCTTTCAATAACCCCTAGAGGTTGACATAGTTGTTCAAAGGCAACTACTTTATATTTAAAATTCACCATAAAAAAATTGCATTATATTCCTTAATATGTCCATGTCTGTTAATTCTATTAACTTGCAAATTACATGGTGTAAAATTGTTATCTTTGACTGCCAGTTTTAATAGGTATAGTAGTATTTTGTTCGTTAACTGCTTTTTACTTGCTTTCTGAATTTTCTTTGGGCAATGAATAATAAGAAGAAAATAGTACTGAAACTTAAAATAGAAGGACATTATAAAACATTTTGTCCACTTTAAACATAGGTGTGTCCACAAAATCTTTTTTCCTTATATAATATTATAAAGTAGTTTCTTCAGTTCTCTCATTGTAGCTTGAATTGTTTAAGATTTCAATAACGCCAGCCAAGGGGTTTGTGGGAAGATGGCAGGGTAGGAAGCTCCAGAAATTAGTCCTCCCCCAGAACAACTATTAAACAGGCAGGAACTGTCTGAATCAACTATTTTGGAACTGCAGAGTCTAGTAGAACTCTGTGCGTTATCCATGGAAGAGTGGGAGGAAGAGACTGGTAAATACCACTGACTTGTACGCTAGGTGGCGGCAACTGTCACTCATCCCCCAGCCTCACCACAGGCAGTAGTGAGGCACTAACACAGCTTGCTGGTGCCAAAGTGCATCATAAAAACCATGTTCCCCAAGATCTGGGAGTATACGGTTTAAGCAACGATCATGGCTTTGGGTTAGCTACTTTGGATATCTGGGGCTCAGCTCTGAGGGGGCTGTTGTTCCAGCCCACCTCAGACAAAGGCTGTAGAGGAGACTTAGAGACTGTATTCTTCCTCAGAGCTGTGGAGGAGTTGAAGGGCTGCATTTGCTGGACAGGTGTGAAGACAAGAAACCACAGCTTTAGGAAGCTGCCCTTGTGGGTCCCTCTCTCAGCCCTTCCCCAGGGCAATTTGGAACTGGCTCTCCCTTTGTAGGTCCCTGGCCTTATTCTGGCTGGGAAAGACTGAATTGGGAAACCTCTCTCTAACCTTCCTCCACTTTGCCCCCCACCCCCACCCAGCCCAGAATTTGCACTGCTGGCAAAAGCAGCTCGAGGCAGGGAAAGCAGAGAAAGAAACAACTGAGTCAGCAGTCTGTGACAAAGGCCTACCTGCTTTAAGTCCTATGAGGAAAACCCAGGAGAGGGAGAAGTTCTGTTTCCTGGGGAGTGGAGGGAGCATTCAAGCTCCTGTGAATAGGAAAACCCCTTAGGCTACTGTGAGGCACAAACCCAGGACAAGACACAGGCCCAGAAAAGACAGGGAGGACCAAGCACTTTGCATTCACCTTGGGCTGACCTTCCTGATAGGAGGGCTGAGCTCTGAAGGAGAACACAAACTAATGCAAAGCCAATGTGCAAAAACTGTAAAAGATGTTTTCTGCTTAGGTTTGCTTGGTTTCATTAGCTCCTGACACTCAGGAAAATCTCTGTCATATCACTAGCTGGATACAAACTCCTGAAACAGACATCTCAGGGAATAAATCCCAGAGTTAACACTTTAAAATATTAAAATGTACACTGTGCAACAAATATTACAAGACAAAAAAAGAAACAGGAAATTATGGTCCATCCAAAGGAAGAGGATAAAAGCCCAGAAAATATCAATGAAGGCCTGTGGACATACCAGACAAAGACATTAAAAAAAAAGGTCTTCAGTATGTTCAAGGAGATGAATGAAAATACAGAGAAAGAACTGAAGGATATTGGGAAAATAATGAGTGGGTAATATGAGAATCTCAAGAAAGAGAAATTTTGAAAAGGCAGCAAACAGACTTACTGGAGTTAAAGGCCACAGTAACTGAAATGGAAAATTCCTGGGTGGGTTTCAACAACAGATTGGAACTAGAAGAAGAAAGAATCAGTGAATTCAAAGAAAAGGCTATTGAGTTGAGTCAGGCTGAGGATCAGAAAGAAAAAAAGAATTATAAAAAGAGAAAATAGTCTAAGAGGCCTGGGGGAACACCATCAAGTGTACCAATATATGCATTATGGAAGTCCCAGAAAGAGAAAAAGACAGAAAGGGGAGAGGAATATTCAAAGAAACATGAAAAGAAACTTCCCAAACTTAGCAAAAAACATGAATATGCTCATCCAAGAGGCCCAGAGAATAGGATAAACTTGAAAAGAAATATGCCCTGCCAAATACTGGTCAAATTGTCAAATTCAAAGGACAAGGAGAAAGTTCTGAAAGGTGCAAGAGAAAAACAATGTGTTATCTACAAGGAAATACAAATTAGATTAAGTGCCTATTTGTCATCAGAAATCAGGGCTGCAAGAAGGCAGTGTGTTGAGATACTTACAGGGCTGAGAGAAAACAGTTGTCAGTGAAGAACTTTATATCCAGTCAGACATTCTTTCAAATATAAAGAAGAGATTAAGGCAGTCCCAAATAAACAAAAGCTGAGGAAGTTCATCACCACTAGACCTACCCTACAAGCAATGCTAAAGAGATTTCATCAGACGGAAAAGAAAGGACACAGACAGTGGTTCAAAGCAGCATAAAGAAATTAAGACAGCTAGTAAAGATAAATATATCAGAAATTATAAATCCAAGTTGTATTGTGTTTTTTGGTATGTAACTCCAGTTCTTCTTACTGGTGCTAAAATGCAAATTCATGAAAAGTAATGATGAATCTATGGTTTGGGACACACAGTGTACAAAGCTATAATTTGTAAAAAGCACAATTAAAGGTGGGGAGACAGAGGGAGATAGGAAAAGTGCATGTGAATGCTACTGAAGTTAAGTTGGTATCTAATCAAATATGAGTGTTATATATTTAAGATGTTACATTTTAATACCGTGGTAACCACAAAGAAAATATATGAAAAATATATCCAGAAAGAAATAAGAAGTTACTCAACATGGTTCAATACAAAAAAATCAAATAAACATGAAAATGGGCATTAACAGAAGAATTGAGGGATAAGAAGGTATAAGATATACAAAGCCTAAATAGAAAAATGGCAGAAGAATGTCTTGCATTATTGACAGTTACTTTAAATGTAAATGGAGTAAACTCTCCAGTCAAAAGGCAGAGAGTTGCAGAATGGATGAAAAAGCGTGACCCAATTATATGCTGTTTATAAGAGACTTACTGTAAATTCTAAGACATAATTAGGTTGGAAGTGAAAGAATAAGAAAAAATGTACCATATAAATAGTAATAAAAAGAAAGCTGGGGTAGCTATACTAATATCCGATAAAATAGAAGAACAAACTAAACCCAAAACAAGCAGTTCAAAAAAGAAGAACAAAGTAAACCCAAAACAAGCAGGAGGAAGGAAATAACAAAGATCCGATTGGAGTAAATGAAATAGAGAATAATAATTTTTAAAAAATAGAACCAACAAAACCAAAAAGTTGTTCTTTGAAAAGATCAATAAAATTGACAAACCTTTAGCTATGTAGACAATGAAAAAAAGAGAAAAGAAATGACTAAAATCAGAAAAGAAATGGGGGCAATACTACTGATCCCACAGAAGTAAAAGGAACCATAAGAAGATACTATGAACAGCTATACACCAACAAATTATATGACCTAGATGAAATGGACAAATTCATGGAAACACTCATATTACCTATACAGACTCAAGAAGAAATAAAAGATCTCAACAAACCAGTAACTAGTAAAGAGATTAAATCAGTCATCAAAAACTTCCCAACAAATAAAAGACCAAGACCAGATAGCTTCATGGGGCCAGGCATTCCAAGAATTAACAAAAATCCTGCTCAAGATCTTCCAAAAAAATGAAGTGGAGGGAATATTCCCTATTTCCTTCTATGAGGTCAACATCGTCCTCCTGCCAAAGCCAGATAAGGATGCCACAAGAAAAGAAGATTACAAACCAATAGCTCTTATGAATATACATGCAAAGATTCTCAACAAAATACTAGCAGATGACATGAACCTATATAGAGAAAGTCCCGAAAAATCTACAGCAAAGCTACTAGAGCTAATAAACAAATTCAGCAAAGTGATAGAGTACAAGATGAACATGCAAAAATCAGTAGTGTTTTATACAGTAATAAGGAGCAATCTGAGGAAAACAAGAAAAAAATTCATTTACAGTAATAACTAAAAAAATCAAATATCTAGGACTAAATTTAACTAAATATGTAAAGGAGTTATACATGGAAAACTACAAAACTTTGCTAAAAAAAAATCAAAGAAGATCTAAATAAATGGAAGGACATTCTGTGCTCATGGATTGGAAGACTAAATATTATTAAGGGGTCAATTCTACCCAAAATGATTTACAGATTCAATGCAATCCCAATCAAAGTTTATTGATCAACCTACTTTGCAGAAGTGGAAAAGTTAATCATCAAATTTATTTGGAAGGATAAGGGGCCCTGAATAGCCAAAAACATCTTGGAAAAGAAGAGTGAAGTCAGAAGACTCATACTTCCTGACTTTAAAGCATATTACAAAGCTATAGTGGTCAAAACAGCATGGTACTGTCACAAGAACAGACACATAGACCTATGAAATCAAATTGGGAATTCAGAAATAAACCCTCACTTCTATGGACAATTGATTTTTTTGTAGTGAAATTCACCCATTTATTCATTTGACATACATTTACTGAGCACCGATATGTACCAGGCAATATGGGTATGCTGGTATCCAAGACAGACAAGATCCCTAACCTCATGGAGTTTACAGTCTCAGGTAGGACAAATAGTTAGCAAATAATGAAACAGATAAATGCAGAAAGTTTTAGACAGTGATAAGTGCTATGAGGAAAAGCAAGCAGAGTGATGTGCTCAGGGCAACTTTAACTGAGCCAACACAGGATTATGGGATCAGAGAAGATTTATCTGCAGAAGTGGTATTTTTTTAACACAGTTTTATTCACACACCATGCATTCCATCCAAAGTGCATCATCAGTAGCTCTCAGTGTAATCACAGAGCTGTGCTTACATCACCACAATCAATTTTATAACATTTTCATTACTCCAAGAAGAAAAACCCCATGCCACTTATGCCCCCCTATTATTGGCACTTAGCTTTGGTGTGGTATCTGTTACAACTGGTGGAAGAACATTAAGATATTACTGTTAATTATAGTCTATAGTTTGCACTAGAACCATCAAAATTAAAAACTTGTGTGAATCAAAGGAATTTATCATGAAAGTACAAAGACAACCCACTCAACAGGAGGAAATATTTGGAAACTGCATATTCGATAAGAGTTTAATATACAGAATATACAGAAAAATCCTAAAACTGAACAATAAAATGACAAACAACCCATTTTTAAAATGGGCAAAGGACTTGAATAGACATTTCTCCAGAAAATATGTACAAGATATACATGAAACGATGCTCAACATCACTAGATATTAGAAAAATGCAGATCAGAACCACCAGGAGATATCATTTTGCACCCACTAGAATAGCTACTTTTTAAAAAAAAACAAAAAAAAACCAGAAAACTACATATGTTGGAGAGAACGTGGAGAAATAGGAATACTCATTCATTGTTGTGGAAATGTAAAATAGTACAGCCACTACGGAAAACAGTTTAGCAGTTCCTCAGAAAGTGAAGTATAGAATTACCATATGACCCAGAAATCCCACTACTAGGTTTAGTCCCAAAAGCATTGAAAGCAAGGACTCAAACAGATATTTGCACACCAATGTTCATAGTGGCATTATTCACAATTGCCAAAAGATGGAAGCAACCCAAGTGTCCATTAACGGATGAATGGAGAAACAAAATGTGGTATCTTTGTACAATGGATTATTATTCAGCCATAAAAAGGAATGATGTTCTTATACATGCTGCAACATGTATGAACCTTAAAGGCATCATGTTGAGTGAAATGAGCCAAACACAAAAGGGCAGATATTGTGTGATCTCACTGATATGAAATAATTAGGATAAGCAAACATACAGAGTCAGATTCTGGAATATAGGTTACCAGGGGACTGATTGGGGTTAGGGAACAAACTGTTATGGCTTAAATTGTACAGAATTTCTATTTGGGATGATGGAAAAGTTATGGTAATGGCTGGTGGTGATGGTAGCACAATACTGTGAACATAATAGTTCTGAATTATGTATTTGAATGTGGTTCGAAGTTGGTAATTTTAGGATATGCATTAGTTACTAGAATAAAAAAAACGTTAAAAAATTTATGGGACTTTACAATATAAACAGTGAAGCCTAAGATAAACTATGGGCTATAGTTAATAATGCAATTATAAAATGTTCTTTCATGAATTACAACAAATATGGCACAATAATGCAAGGTGTTATTAATAGGATGGTATAGGAGAACCCTGCATTTTATGCTAAATTTTTCTGCAAACCCACAGCTTCTCTAATAAAAAAATAATGCTAGCCAAGAAGTTTTTCACTTTTTACAAGCCTGTTATACTTGTTTTGTACAGTGAAGACATATAAGTGGATACACCCTGCCAACATGTTCTTTGGCAATAAATGCAGCACTCTGGAGCATGTTAACAACTCCAGTATCTTTCTGTTCCTTAAGTAGCCCAAAAGATATTGCAAAGCTTCCCGAGGGTTTAGCTCTCTTTCAGAGAAAAATCTGGCTGACTCACTCATGAATAAAAAATATGGACACTTGAGTATGCTTTGTGATTGGAATATGCAAAAGAGTCTATTCCCTTCACTTCCCCCTTGTGAAAATCAGTTATAATTGAACATTTATGTTAGGGTGGAGAAAAAAGAAAACCTGTTTTCCCTGAACGTGAAATCAAACCAAGGACAGGCAGTTCCCCCCACTCCTGGGATTTATCATCTCCGCATTTTTAAGCCTATGTCTGTAACAGCAGAGTTGTGATGAGTTCATTTTTTCATTCGATGCATGTTGATTGAAGACTTACTATGCAGATATAACAGACATCACCGAAACAGACATCACCCCTGCCTTCATGGTACTGACATTTTCATGGGAAAAATAGAAAAACAAATTTTTAAAACGGTCAACAAATGAACTAATCGCAAATTTTGTTAAGCACAACAGAGGAAACTACTGAGGAGGGTGAGATCTACTTTAGATAATTTACCTTTATTAAACCAATAAAGGTTTCTCCAAGGAAAAGCATCTTTTAGCTGAGATATGAGGAGACAAGCAGGATAAAAAGTGTTCCAGGCAAATGGAACAGCAGGCCTTGAAGTGGAAAAAAACTTGGAGAATTGATGGCTGAGAAGTGTGGCTATAGTGCTGTTGGTTCATAGAAAAGAGGTTAGACAGAGACGCAGAGGCCAGATCTCAGGGGCTCCTGTGAGTTTAATGTGTTTGGATTTTGATCTCAGTGCTAGGGGAAGCCATTGCAAGTTTTAAACAGCAGATCAACATAAACTGATTATTCTTGCTGCTTTGTGGAATATGGTTTAGAGGGGGTCAAGGATGGGGAGATACATTAAACAAACAAACAAAAAAAAAAAAAAAAACTTTTTTAAGGGGACCAGACAGGCTAAGATGATTTTCTGAACCAGGGTGGAGCTAGAGAGAATCGACAAATTTGAAGGGATAATTGACGGAAGTTATGGATGGTTTGGAAGTAGGAGGAAAGGGGCAGGGAGGAAGCAAGGATGACTCTTCAGTTTCTGGCTTCAGCATCCATGGAGCTCTTGGTGCCTTTCACTGACACAGGCCACTACGAAATATGACAACTTTCATATTTCATATTTGCATGGGGAGTATTCCTATTATTCTTACTTGTTAGTGTTTCGACTGGCATTGAGGCATTTAGCCTAAGACACTTGCCTTTTACCTCAGGCTTTGCTACTCTGTTTCATCGTAAGTGTACATGGCTGGTTTTATATGATACATTGCACAGATAATGTTAGCAGCCACTGTTTTTTAAAAATGAGGACTAGACATCTACTATTTATTTTGTTATACCTCTCATTTTATTTCATAACACACTATGAACAATTTTTCACACTGATAAGTATACTTGCAATTTATCATTTTTGTTTCAGACATTGGTCTTACAGTTTGTTTCATATATTGGTCACATATGCACAAAATCCAAATTCCAAATTAACAGATTGCATGCAGTGAAATAAAATCTGCCACAACCTAATTCCCCTCTTTAGAGACAACCATCATAATTAAGTCTTGCCCATTCTTCCAAATTCGAAATTCTTCCATGTGTATAGGCTTCTTTTTTTAATTCAGTTTTATTGAGATATATTCACATACCATGCAATCATAGAAAGCAGACATTCACTTGTTCACAGTACCATTATATAGTTGTGCATTCATCACCAAAATTAATTTTTTAACATTTTCATTACCACACACACACAAAAATAGTAAGAATAAAACTTAAACTGAAAAAGAACAATTAAAGTGAAAAAGAACACTGGGTGCCTTTTTTTATTGTTTGTTTTTTTGTTGTTGTTTTTTGTTTTGCCGCCATTTTTCTACCCATCCATCCATACACTGGACAAAGGGGAGTGTGGTCCATATGGCTTTCCCAATCACATTGTCACCCCTCATAAGCTACATTGTTAGATAATTGTCTTCGAGATTCATGGGTTCTGGGTTGTAGTTTAATAGTCTCAGGTATCCACCACCAGCTACCCTAATTCATTAGAACCTAAAAAGGGTTGTCTAAATTGTGCATAAGAGTGCCCACCAGAGTGACCTCTCGGCTCCTTTTGGAATCTCTCTGCCACTGAAGCTTATTTCATTTCCTTTCACATCCCCCTTTTGGTCAAGAAGATGTTCTCCATCCCACAGTGCCAGGTCTACATTCCTCCCCGGGAGTCATATTCTACGTTGCCAGGGAGATTCACTCCCCTGGGTAGTAAAAGCAACTTCTTGTGTATATCCAGTGGATGTGACACTAACCTTTATCATGGAAAAATAAACACAAGTGTTAATGTAAAGCTTTCTTTCAAGTATCCATTGTGTGGTCCATAATTCACCCTGAAGAGCCAGTACTGGGATAGCAAGAGGCCTCTCAAATATATTCATACCAGTATACAACCATAGATTTCTGTTTCATACAGATCAGTGGAGAGTTATCACTGCTGAGTCAACGCATCTAACTTCTTGAATGTCTAAATTAAAAAAAAAAAAAAAATACATTTCTGCTAAGATTCCTATCTGCTCTTGCTGATTTGGTTTCATAAAAGCAAATTCTTGTGAAGTGGGCTTTTAAAAGGACCAATTTTCTGCTTCTCTTGACTATACGAGACATTCAGGAGTTAATGAAAAAGCAATGCCTGTCTGGTTTGTAAGCATCACAATCTTATTTCTGCATAAATTCTCACAGGTCAACTCAAAAAACAATTCAGGGTCAAAATCTCATCTAGTCACCTAGATTAAAAACTAATTTCTCTAAAGTATATCATATATTGAAGCTTTTTCATGCAAATAAATAGCAAGGGCCTTATCCTCTCTTCTTTTATTAGTTGAGCATGCCATGAATTTGAACAGAACATTTTGTTCTGTACTCTAATTACATGCATTATAAGGAAAAATCTATTCCTTGCATACATATCATTAGAAGCCACTCTGAGTGTGTGATTCTATCATAGGACTCGTCACGGCAGTTCATTGTAATATTGACAGTTTAATCTTTTTGTTTCATACAAGATTAAAAGTCTCATGATATCCATTTCTTCATAGCACAGATGATGAATCCAATTGGACTCAATCCGTATCTAAGTGCCATCCCTATCGTGAAGACGGGCTCCATTTTCCCAAATACACTAGGTAGTTATCTACCGTTATGGGGAAAATACTGCGTCAATGAGAAAACCCAAGAAAACTGATTTTCTAAAATATAATGTTTACTAAGAACTAAATGCTAAACAAGAGGAATCCACGATATCCTTTCCCTTCAGTCAAAGTGACAAACCAGGCGGTCACTCATCATCTCTCTGGCCATTTGAAGACATCATTCTATTTGGTCATTTGGTTTACTGGCTATTGAAACGTGATGGCAACCCTTGAAATGGAATGACTTTTCAAAGCCCTTTGTTGAATCTCAGGATACATTGGTTAAAGTAAAAGAAAAAATAAACAGATGGAATTTGGACACAAAGAAAAACGGCCTTCGTTCAAACTATTTATTAAAATGATAGCACTACGCACTTTGTCTGTGAGGTGGCAAGTCACAAATAAGAAATATGGGAACCTGTAGTGCTGTTGGAATTTAAATTATGTGGCAGCTTTCCATCAGAAATGCAACACTAATTTAGAGTTAGGCTCTTCTGGCAGATTGATGATTCAGTAAACAAACAAAAGGACTTTGTTGACTGCAGTTGCCAGTCCAGGAAAAGAATCATGTGGATTGGAGGGACTTGGGGGGAAATTTATGTGGCTAATTCTTCTCGTTCAATATACTTACATATATCACCCATACATGTATTCATATTAAGGGCCATATTAATATGAAGGAAAGTCAGCATATCCTGTCAGAACACACTATTAGAATATCCGAAGAGGGGGTATCAGGAGCAGGAAGCGCCTTTCAGTTCTTTGTAATCCTGTGAAATTTTTAATTTAATTTCTAGACCACATCATGGGTGTTTTTTCATAACTGAGACGATATTCCAACAAGTACATAGTACTGTGCAAATGAGGACACTCATTGGTAACTCAGGAGTAAAAAAACATTAAGAGTGGATTTGAATAGAAATGAGAGATTTGAAGGGTGGTTTTGAATATTTGGGAATATGTCTGCTGTTCTTTGAAAGGAGCAGCAAACAGCTTCCCTGTTTGCTGGTGTGGGCTTCCCTCTCCCCTGAACTGCGAGTGGGCAATGTCGTTTCCCCATTCTTAGCAGCATCACCGCAGTCACGCTGGGAAACATGAGATCCCTGGGAAGCTTTCCTTGGAGTCCCAGGTCTTTTCGCTCAAAAGACTTTGAGGTAGATGATGAGGTCATAGGGTCAGGCAATGGAAGGATTGATCATCTAGTTTTCTTTGCCCAGGTAATCCTGAATAATTGATAGTGCACAATGTTTACCTAGCCCTTGCCACTGGAGTTGATCAAATTCAGCTGCTGGCTGTTATTACAAGCCTTGGGAATGATTTTTAAGCTGCTCTTCTGTTCCCTATTTTGTTATCCAAGGCTTCTGCAAGATTCTAGAATATATGGCTAAGCAGTCAAACCCAGACGGCTTCTAAGAGGTTGTTAAGGATGCTTAACCTTTCATTGCCCTGACAGGGGTCAACAAATAGCTCATCCATTCTAATACAGGCACTTAGGGGAAGGGTATGTAGGTCGTATCTGGCTGTTATTTGCTGTATTACCTGAACTGATTTAAAGCCCAACTTGTTAGAAGCCTTCCTTAGAATCCTAGACTTGCTTTGGAAAGACATTTGTTAAACAATGACCGCTTTCATCTCGTCTCCTGTTATCTTGCGTTAGTCAGCAACAGCAATAGGCTATTAGGAAAACCAAAAGGATCTATCATAAGCACTCCTCAAAGTGCAGGCATACAGGCATATGAGTCATGATTGAACAGTTACCAGATGGTAGGAACACTTTTCAGGAAAGGATACTCCTTGACTTGCTCTAAACGGCAAGCATCTTTTCAACCTTAGAGGAGAACTGTAGTTTACTTTTTAAAGTGTGAGAATATCTGATGATGTTGAAAAGAAATCAGACATACAAGTAGAGGGGTTATGAGAATAGACTATGATTTCTATTAGAATTGTCCCTGAAAGGATGCAGTCTTCCTTTTCTAAGTTATAAAAAGTTCATTCAATTTACCCATAGTAACTGCTTGCAAGACAGCAAACAGAGAAGAAAATTTATAATGTAGTGACTATGTAATTTATGAAAAACGATTCCTAGTTATACATGAACAGTTGCTATTTTTGGCTTTTGCATTTAATAAATCAGGCAAATTGTTTTTATATGTAGATAAAAACAAATATAAATCAATGTATATTCATTTCAGATAAATATATATGTGATATAAATATAAATAAATTTTCATCTTTTATATATGCATATACAGTTATATTTATATATACACACATATTTGATAAAAGCATATTGTTGGTTTTCCTTTCTTTTTGCTAGTGCTATTCTTTTGGCAAAGATTGTTAAGTGGCAACTTCTAAACCATAGATAATATATGTGACCAATTGCCTCTCTCCATAAATGTAATTAAACAGAAGAGTGAATCAAAGATGCTTCCAGCTTCTAGTTCATTTTTATAGACATTTGGTGATGATAAACTGAGCAATCAAATGTCAGTGTAAACTGATGTAACTCGTCATACTGTGAGCCTAATTGTGGCTCTGGTTAAAATGTGTCTACAACACAAGCTAAATTGAGGAGCAAGTATAGTTTTAACCTGAAATCTAGTCACAATAGTGCTTATAATTGCATTTTGAGGGGAGGGGGAAGAGAAGTGAATTTAAGCTATTTATTGTAGATATTCTTCCGTTCAACGACATCATAGAAAGCTTCAACTTTGTAATCCATTCCGTAGCAGCCGAGGGAAGTGTATTTCCATCATTCATCTCCCATGTAAGCTTGGGAATGTTTCCAAAGCCCAACCACAAGACAAAGAGGTATCTTGCAAACTCAAAGCAAACCAGATAACCGAGATCCTACTCCTCATGAGTCTTCTTTTCTAATGGGAGAAATTATAAAATAAACAAGTAAAGAAATAAACAAAATACTTGCAGATTTGGATAAGTACCAGGAAGGAAAAAAACAGTGTTGTGATTAAAGATAACTGGGGCAACCTATGTTGGATGTCAGGTTAGGCTCCTCCAAGGAAATGGCATTTCATTGGAGACCAGAAGGAGGCTGAAAGCCAGTCTTCTGAGAGCTCTGCAAGAGGGAATAGCAAATGCAAAGGCCCCCAGACAGGTAATCTCAGAAAGCTTGTGCCCTGGAAGCTTAGGGAGTGAGGGAAAGAGCAGTATGAATATACCTTTTGGCCTTTGGGTATATCAGAAAGAGAGAGGAAATAGAAATGGTAGTGGTAGGGGAGGAGCCCCCTCCACTAGCTGATATTATCCAGTTTATGCTGTTAATCTGATTGGTCTCTAACCCAACAACTTTATCCTGTTGCCTCCTTCAAAGGGAGGTGCAGAGGTGTTCCAGCCAAGTAAAAAACATTTCTTGTGCTTAATACTCAAAGAATGTCAATTGGACTTGGCTAATCAGGATAACATGTGACTCATCCCACCACCATTGATGTTGTCCCTGAAAGAGAATAAACATCTCATCATAGAAAAGTCACCCCAAATTGTCTAATCACCATGCTTAATAAACAGTTGCCTAAGATAACTTATCTTTAGGGCAAAGATTCTAAGATACATGACTGGCATCTTCATGTATCAAAATAAATTGCTATATTACAAACTAGGTCACAACTGTTTGGCACCCTGAAAACGGTCCTTCACTGAGCTGCACCTTAATATTAATTCCTTGGCTCTTACAAAAGACATTATAAAACACTGCTAATCACTCTGCAAATGGCCAATAAGCATATGATAATCACCCTAACAATAGCTAAAGAAATGCAAATTAAGACTGAATAAAAACATAAAAAGATATTCAAACTTGTTCATAATTAAAGAAGAAACCTGAATCTAAACAAGATTTTTTTTTTTTTTTTTGCCTATCAGATTCGTAGGAATTTAAGAATACATTATTACTCAATGTTGATAAAAGTTTGAAGAGGTGCTTTCAAATATTGTTGGGTGGAGTGTACGTTGGTATAACGTTTTGAAGCATATTTTGGTGAGAGATATCAAAATTTTAAATGGAAACATTCTTTGACCCAGTAATTTTGCTGCTAGGAATGGAACTTATGAAATCCTTCATGAAAGCATGGCAAGATCTATATACAGGCCTGGAAATTACAAATTTAAACATTTATCTCACTACCAGCCAGGATACAGAGGCTGAATCTAATGAGCTTTCAAGATACTTTCTCTGCTGTAGGAATTTATGGTTCCCTGATGAAATGTGAACATTCTGGGTTGTACCTGACACAAGAAATCACCATTCCATTCACATTCGAATTTATTCCCTACCAAGTAATGACTTCTCATATAGTTATGTATTGTATGATTTCTCTTTTACTTCGGTTTCCTGTCCAATCATCTGTTAAAATTCACAGTTTTGACTGTACGTTAGAAATGCCCCACCAAGTAATCCCTGTCTCTCATCAGGCTCACATTTGGGCTCTTTCCAGGGTCTCCATAATGTAGAGTGAAGAAGACTTCGGCGCCTCTCCAGCACCTGTTTCTTTCTTCCTCCTTTACTTAGGTCTTAGTCTCACCCTTCCTCCTACGAGACCATGTGATGCACTAGAAGGCAATCCCATCCCCGGCAACAAGAGTATATCCTGTTAGCCAAGTCCAGTTGAGTCAAATCCATCCTTTTGCCTGTAACTGGTCTAGTAACAAAAGGATAGTCATGTCCACCAAATAGAACCAGTCAAACCAAAGGAACACCTTTGGTTGAAGAAGTTTCATGATCTCACATTGCCCCAGCTGATGCAAATAGCCATATTGCAGACATGAAGGCAGCTACCTAAGAACAAATCTGCCATAGAGAAAAGCAAAATCAAGAGAGACACAAAGAAAAAGACTCAGAATCTTAATCATTCTATGCCTGCCATCTACCCTGTATTTAGATTTCTGGTTTGGATGGTAATATATTTCCTTATTGTTTATTTTCATTTGGCTCAGGTTTATCGATACATGTAACATCATAAAATCTATGAATTGAGTCATTTTTAGTCCTCTGGGTAACTTTAACAAGGCTTGGAATTCAAATCAGCATCTTACCTGGATTAGGATCAAATTAATAGTAATATAATCTTTGTATTATAAAACCAATGGTCATATATAATCTTTGTATTATAAAACCAATGGTCATATATGTAGTATTAGAGAGTATTTACAGGGGGTGGGTGAAATAGGAGGGGAAATTTCTTTATTGTAAGAAAGGTGATAGAGCTATAGAAAGAAACTTTAAAAAACTAATATATTATGAAACATCAATGTTGTTTCTTCAATATCAATGTAAATATTGCAATTTTCTCACCAAGGTAAGGAATGAAAACAAAGAAAAACTATAGACCCTTGAATTGCATAGTCTTCTTGAGACTCAGCATTTTTAGCATTTTCATATCCATTTAAGTTGTACTACCCCTTTCCCATTATGCACATACACACATACCCCCAGGAATTTTCATTACACTATCTGTTACGGTTTGCTAATGCTGCTGTTTTGCAAAACACCAGAAATGGACTGGCTTTTATAAAGGGAGTTTATTTGATTACAAAGTTACAGTCTGAAGGCCATGAAAATGTCCAAATGAAGGCATCAACACAAGTATACATTCATTGAAGGAAGGCCAGTGGCATCCGCAAAATCTCTGTTAGCTAGGAAGGCATGTGGCTGGTGTCTGCTGATCCCAGGTTGTGTTCTGGCTCCACTCTCAGCTCCTGTACATTCTTCAAAGTGTATCTCCTGGCTGCATCTGCTCTGAGTTACTTCTGTTTGTCAGCTCTTTTATATGGCTCCAGTGATTAAGAACCACCCTGAATGGGTGGGGTAACACCTCCATGAAAATTATCCAATCAAAGGTCTCATCCACAGTTGATTGAGTCACATCTCCATGGAAACACTCAATCAATAGGTTCCAACCTAATCAACACTAATACATCCGCCCTCACAAGATTGCATCAAAGAACATAATATATCCAAATTGGCACACCGTCTATGGATGCCCCTCCAATTTATGGATGCTCTAGATTAGCTATTGAAGAATGAAAATTAATATTTCTTTGTATTAACAGTCTTCTGGGCATCCATATTAGGAAACTTTTAGAAATATGTTTTTACTTCCCTATTCCGCTTCCCACCACAAACACAAACACGGAGACACATACACTCACTCTAGTGTTAACTGCCTCTCACCAAGTAAAACTGATTCTTTAATACCACATATTCAGAAAAGTCTGTCAATAACCTTTCCAGTATCTTTTCACCAGGTATTATTTAATGGGCAGCTTAAGCTTTTTTGAATTAAAAATTAGCCCCAGCTAATAACGTTTAGTTACACAAACAATGAGAGACAATGAAGTTTTTGTTAGTCATGGAGGACAAGTGCAAATAATTCAAACTCATTACTTAGGTTTCATGTTTTATAATGAAAAAGTCCTTGCATCCCCGATTCAAATACTAGTTTCATTCTTTCCAGAATGTTGAGCTCCCTGGTGTAACTTCTCTTTGTCAGGGGTAGTCTCTGATATGAACCCTAACCAGAAAATGGATCATTCACCCACAGTTTGTCATAGCTACTCCACACTTTGGGTATAGTTTGCATATCAGTCTTTGTCATGGAAATGAAACCACAGGTCTGAGTAGGTCACCCATGGTATTATTTTATGAATTAGAGTTTGCTTGGCTGATTGGTAGGTGATGGCAATTTGTGGACAAATGAGCTTTTGAGGGGAAAAGTGCCTACTACAAGATTGGAGAATGGAAACTCTATACCTAGCAAAAGAATATCCTATTAATTTGAAACAGAGCAGTATTTAGGGATCTAGTATCTTACCAAGGTACCCTGCAAATTATAGAGTTTGGTAGCCATTTGAGTTGGATGAGGTTTAGTAGACATTGCTGGTATATGACTCAGGAATAAAAGTTGTTTTTTGTTATCTTAATCTCTGAATTTTCTGTTTTTTAAAAGTTTCACTGCTATTTCTGCTAAATATTGGACAAGGGTTTTTAAAAACTGCTTTGTAACCTGTACTTTTCTTCCTTTCCAGTGAATTCTAGGTTGATAACAGACTTTTCTCCATAGCACTCAAAAAACCCTACCTGACAGTTCAAATGCTTGAACCAATCTGAAGTGGAAATTTGCAGATAATAGAAGATCTGATTATTTCTTCTTGGGCTTTAGGATGATTTTTTTTTCTAGTCAGCACGAGATGTATCACCAGGATTCTTCTTCTGTGGTCATTTTCTTTTCTTAGCTGCATAAAACAAAACACAAAGAAACAAAAAGCTTATGAAAGTACAAGTTCATTTATTCCATGTATTGAGTTGTCTGAAGGAAGGCAATTCAGGGCAAATGCATCAGGGATCCACCATTCTCTCCAGACTTTCCATCTTTTCTCTCCACCTCTGTGATATGGAGGTCTTCATCGTCACTGATTGTCACTTCATGGTAAAAAGTTGATTGTTCCATTTTTAGCCTCAAGTCTCTGTTCCAGGTGGGAAGGTGGCAGAAGTGTCAAAAGCCCAAAAGGGCAAGTTGAGTCTTCATCTTTTAACAAGCCTTCTGAGAAGCCACAATATACCCTCATACATCTTATTTGCCTGGGTCACTTGGCTAACCATAGCTGCACAGGAGTCTGGGGAGGTAAATAATTTTAGCTGGGAATATTTGCTTGCACGAAATCAGGATGTTGTTAGTAAGGACAAAATAAATATCAGAAAGGCAATGAGCAATGTCTGCCACACCCTCAAAATCCTCCTGTCTTCATCCAAATGGTTTGATTTGTAAGTAAGCCAGAAAGTTGATGCTCATGGACACAAGTTTGTGATTCTTTACTTTCTCCTTCTTTGTTTTAAGCACAGCTGGAAAGAGCGGATACTTCATACAGATTTTTCAAGGTCTTCTTCATCTGCTCCCTGCTGTTTCCCTTGTAAAACTGATGCAGTAGTATACCAGGGAAGGGCCTTCCCAGCACATCATATATGGCATTGCCAACCCACACCTGGTAGGACTGTGTTGAGATTTCCCAGAGATGTAAATGGGTTGTCAGTAAGTCACTCTTATGCTCATTTCTCTGAGCCTTTTGGGTGATTCCTAGACATCTTGGAGGTTATAACCCATGTCTAAAAGAGAAAATGGCAAAGGTAACTAAATTAGACTTGTCCCCAATCAGATATATTATCTGCAAAAAGATCAGAGTAAGTATTGAAAATGTACCTCTCATCACGTCATTCCCTGGTGCCATGAGAGTTTTACGTATCTCAACTCCTCTGATAAGATAAAACTCTAACTCCTTCAAGTGATGTACAATGCCACTACAATTTAGCCTTCTCCTACTTCACCAACCAATCCCGGGACTTGACGTTGAGTTTCAGTTGCATCAAACTGCCTGCCCTTCCTCATCCTCCCATGGTGTTTCCCATGACTCTCCTTTGCTCTGCTGGGATCTCCTTCCAGAAGGCCTCTGCCCTACTTCCTCGCCAAACACCTCTGACACATTCTTTAAGTCAATTGTTCTCAACTGGGACAATTCCCACCCCCCCTTCCCCCAGGGAACATTAGGCAATGTCTGGAGACATTTCTGGTTGTCACATCTAGGTAGGGGGTACACTGGCATCTAGTAATCAGAAGCCAGGGATGCTGCTAAACATCCTACAATCCACCTGATGGCCCCCTACAATAAAGAATTATCTGGCCCTAAACATCAGCAGTGCCAAGGTTGAGACGGCTGCTTTAAGTGTTGTGTCCTGCAGGAAAAGATTTTTCTGAGCCCTCCTAGGCTGACTCAGGTGCTCCCCTTAGTGTTCCCATTTTACTTTTGAGAACTGCTTGGGAACTGCATACCTTGGTGGTTAAGAACTTAGGCTCCAGAGTAAGAATCTCTGATTTTGCATCCAGTTCCTCCACTCACTAGCTGTGTGCCCTTTGGCAAGTTACTGACCCTCAGTTTCCTGAACCACAAAAATTGATATCCAGTTCATGGGCTTGTTGTGAGAATTAAATGGGATAATGCATTTAAAGTGTTTAGCAGAGTACTGGGCACTCGGTATATGCTAGCTGCTACTGTTGCTGTTGCTGTTATCACTATTTCTTACTCTTTTCCTGGAATTAGAGGCAGATTTATCAAAAAGTCAATTAAATATAAATTTCTGAGCCCCTCATTTTGCTTGGAGCCTTCCCAAAGCCTTGTGCTTAATTTTGTATTCAAGAGTTTGTGTTCTTGTCTTAAAGAACCCCCTGGGCATTGTATAAACTCCAGGCCCTACAAAAGTTAGACACTCTCCTGCCCAGTGCTTAGTACAAATCCATGACCTTTGGGGCACAGTAAATATTTACTAGTGGCCATGAGCTCCCCAGGACCACAGCATCTTCAGCAAGTTACTAACCAGATTGTAAGAAGTATACTTATTCACTGCAGTCTGCTTTTTAAAAACCCTCGGCCTTAAAATCCTATTGTTGCCTCTCTCCTTTGTTGGTGGGGGCATCTAGAAGGCATTTCACCTCTCTTTCAGGAGTCAATAGCATCCCTCTCCTTTTGTTCTCTCCTTCCAACTGAGGATACTCCATTGTTACCTGGACAATGAGGAGAGAATATGCTATCACTGTTTATTTCCTGAAGAAAATTCTGGTGTAACTGCAACAGCAAAGCCCTGTTTCCATGGGGACTGACTGGGTCTAGGAAATGTTTGTTAGCACAAACGTCAGTTATTACGGTTCTTGTAGCAGAGGTATCCAACTTGTATAGCTCCTCCCTCCCCAGCCCCAGCAGGCTCCAGCATCCCACCTTGCATTTTCAGTAATGTTGTGTATGTGTCAGCGACTGGTTTCCAGCCTTCCAGAGTCAAGGTTGACAAGACAGGAAGAAAAAGGCTAGACTGGTCAATAGGGAAAACCCCACCGTGCTGTGGGAATGCTGAAGCCTGAGGTGGCACAAATAACCACACGAGATGTTGGGATTCTGACCACAGAGAAATCCGGTGACAGGCACCCAGTGAAAATGAGAAGATAATTATACGGAAAAAAAAAATGGTAAGAAAATTTACCTCCTGGGTTGACAAGGCTCAAATCAGGTTGACAAATATTAATAAAATCTCAAACTTTTCTCACTGGATAAGTGGTTGTTCAAGCTGGATGGCTTGCAGCTTTTCTCCCCGTGAATTTGGTCTGTTCTCAGTATCTGACAGCATATGTGCTCCAGAGTAGACATCACACAAGTCCTCACTGAGAAATCATAGGCAAAGTCCCCTACTTGAATGATTTCTACCAGCAGCTGCCATTTTATCAGCACTTACTCTGATTTGATTGGAGATTGGGGAAGGAACAGAAAAGTAAGTGTAAGCCTCATTTAATCACTTTGACTTAAGAAAAAGTAGAGGTGGGGGAAAAAAGGAATACTTCACCTAGTAAGATGCTCTTCTCTGTCCCTGAGCCTCAATTTTGTAGTTTATAAAATGAGATTAATGATATTCACCTATAGGGTTTTGCGGGGTATAAATTAGGTGAGGCAAGGGAGGTGTTTGTCTTATGGTACTTTTTCCCCTAGATAGTCTTATCCATGGGCCCATGGTTTTAATCAGATAGAATAATATACCAGGGGCTCCAACAATGATGTCTCCAGCCCAAACCTCTTTACCAAACTCTAGATCCCTATATTCTATACCTCCCAAGGCATCTCTATTTAGCTTTCTTCAAGGCACCTCAAACACATGGTCAACACTGAATTCATCATCTTGCCCACAAAATCTTGTCCTTTTTTTTTTTTTTTGCATTTTTTCTCATTTTATTGAGATATATTCACATACCACGCAGTCATACAAAACAAATCGTACATTCAGTTGTTAACAGTACCATTACATAGTTGTACATTCATCACCTAAATCAATCCCTGACACCTTCATTAGCACACACACAAAAATAACAAGAATAATAATTAAAGTGAAAAAGAGCAACTAAAGTAAAAAAGAACACTGGGTACCTTTGTCTGTTTGTTTGTTTGTTTCCTCCCCCTATTTTTCTACTCATCCATCCATAAACTAGACAAAGGGGAGTGTGGTCGTTATGGCTTTCCCAATCCCATTGTCACCCCTCATAACCTACATTGTTAGACAATTGTCTTCGAGATTCATGGGTTCTGGGTTGTAGTTTAATAGTTTCAGGTATCCACCACCAGCTACCCCAATTCATTAGAACCTAAAAAGGATTGTCTGAATTGTGCGTAAGAGTGCCCACCAGAGTGACCTCCTCGGCTCCTTTGGAATCTCTCTGCCACTGAAGCTTATTTCATTTCCTTTCACATCCCCCTTTTGGTCAAGAAGATGTTCTCCGTCCCATGATGCCAGGTCTAGATTCCTCCCCAGGAGTCATATTCCACATTGCCAGGGGGTTCAGTCCCCTGGGTGTCAGATCCCATGTAGGGGGAAGGGCAGTGATTTCACCTGTCAAGTTGGCTTAGCTAGAGAGACAGGGCCACATCTGAGCAACAACGAGGCATTCGGGAGGAGGCTCTTAGGCACAATTACAGGGAGGCCTAGCCTCTCCTTTGCAGCAACAGTCTTCCCAAAGGCAAGTGCTGTGGTAGAGGGCTCAGCCCATCAAACCACCAGTTCCCTATGTCTGTGAGCAAATCAGCAACCATCGAGGTGGGTAAGCCCAACACCCCTGAATTCTCCACCAGCTCCTCAAGGGGGCTCTGCGTATTTTTTCATTTTTTTTTTAAATTAACTCTTTTTTTAAAAAATTAACTATACAAAAAAATTTAAAAAAGCATACAGTAAAAAATTTCAAACAAACCATAACATAACAAGGGAGTAAGAAAAAGACAACTAACCTAAATGACTACTTTACTTCCAACATGTTCCTACTCTACCCCAGAAAATAACCTAATATAGCAACATTTCTGTGAACTTGTTCCTACCATTCCCAACAGAAATTAA